>JASSUY010050729.1:5524-16486 GCA_032466535.1 Forpus xanthops | reverse complement strand
GCCTTATTTCTAAAACTCAGAGTAATTACACTCGTCAAAGTAAACCTGCTAGGATTTTGTTCTGTGTTTTCATGCTGACAATCTTGCTAATCTTCTCTGATTGGCAGAACAAGATATTTCAATTCTGAAGATACCATCTAAGAGAAAAGTTGATCTAAGCTAGTAATCTTTATCATGGTTCATTGTCGAAGTTGTCAAGCCTTAGAACAGTCCTTTGGTATTCATGGTAGAAAAAGCTCTATAAAGCCAGAAATATACATTTTAAAAATCATGTTAACAGTATAATAGTCTTGTTTTTTAATTAGATCAGTTAGTATAGCCCTGTTCTGAAGAGGCTCCATAGAGTACATGAGATTGACGACTTAGTGGATGTGATAAAGAAACAAATTTGTTATCTTGAGCCTTAGTGTGAGATGGTACAGATATATAAAACATTTTTTCTTTTTTTTTGTCCTGAATTACACAGGAGCATTAGTGTGCTACAGTACATAAGTAATCTCGACTTGTCAGGAAGTATCAGACTTCAATGAAATCCTAAGGGTGACAATATTCTAGACTTTTAAACACCGGATTGGGCTTGCTATACAAAAGAACTACATCTGGGTAACTGAACTACATGAAAAATGGAATTAAAAAAAAATAAAATTAAATAAAAATCACAATGTCTTGTGGGCATAATTTTTAATGATCTAAGAAAAATTTAGTGATAAGTCATATGCCTTTCTGTGTGAGGTTCAGGAAATAAGCCATCTGCCTCTTTTAAAGGAGGGGAATCAATTCAGGGAACTTTTACTACCTGGACATTGCTCAAAACAGTGAGAAAAACCACCATAATAAGGGCAAAGATAAACAGAAAATAAATGACCAGCATGAGATCAACATAAGCTCTTTATATGTTTAATAGATTTTTTAAATAAGGAAGGAAAATAAAAAAAAATCAAGATAAAACCATGCAGAACACCAAATAAAAAGGTTATTGAGCAGTATTTTATCTATCAATGGACACTGAAGACAGAAAGTAATACAGATAAAAAAAAATTATGAAAAATGAAAAGTGAAAGATGTTATAGCCCCAAAGTTTCAGTGAAATAACAGAGGCATTGCAAATATGCTTTAGGCAGTATAATTCTTCACATATATATGAAAATTTGTGACTAGCCAGTAATGAACACAAACTGCGGTAAGAATAGGTCAGGAGTGTAAATTACAGAACAAGGGATACTTATAGATAAATATAGAATTAAAGGCACCTTAAGGAAGCAAGAAAGGAGTCTTTGAACCTTTAATATCTAAAATAAAAATCATAGTGATATTTTGGAATATTAGAAGAAGGCAGTAATAATTCTTTTACTTGAAAAATGCAAAGTTAATGATTGAACAGAATAATTTTATAATTGGAAATCTGGAAAAAATAGATAATATCCTATTAGCTAGCCCCTAAGGGATAATAAGGTGGCAAGAAACAGGAGACATGGATTTTTCAAGAACAAATCGTATCAGACCAATACACTAAAAATTTGAGTGATAGAAGATAGTATCCTTCTTACACTGATTTGGGAGAGGCTTCAAGATAAGACCCATCATTCAAAATTATTTTGATGCACTGGAGATATGGTGAAATGTAAATATGCTTAATTATAGTACAGGTGCATATTATAGCCTCTCTAAATGAACAGCAGGATTGAAGAGCTGTGGGAATTTGGGAAAGGGCTGACTGACAGATGAAACTCATAAAAAGTGACACGTAAAACATTCTGAAATGTTATAATGAAGATTTGCAAGTGTTATGTAAAAGAAAATAAAAAGTGTCAACACAGAAAACGTTATAGGTCTGACAGCACATCATTTTGCAGTCACCAGCTGTGACCTTTCAATAGGGCATTATAAATGAAGCATTGTGAGTTTATTATATTTACTTGCACAAACTAGTAAAAAACCTTATTCATAATGGAATGAAAAAGGTTAGAATGCTGCAAGAAAACAGTTGTTCAATAAATATTGTATGGCTTTGCACAAGCTATACCGCACAATCATGACCTTTAATGACAACAGCCAAAGCTTATCTTTTTGAAAATAAACTCATGATACTATATTTTTCCTTCAGTGAACAAAATAGCACTTTCAAGAACCTAGTTAAATAAACTAGGCTTTTGCAAGTGTGGGGTAAAAGGGATAAATGCAGACAATGACAATGTTTGCACACTTCTAGATTACTCTATGACTCATTATTGAATATTGTTCACATACTGTTATTAATGTAGACATTTGGAACCAAGATTATGAAGCTGATAGATTGTTATACCAAGAAGTGATTTAAGAAGATAATTAATAATGGTAATATACTAACACTTCTGACTGGGAGAGAAGTTGTAGCCAGTTCATGAATCATGTGTCTTTTTATACTATATCTATAAGATAACCTGCCTTGGGAGACCCTAAAGTTTAGATTTATTTTTCTTTTTTTGTGAGAGTGGGTTTGTTTAAAAATTAATGGTAGTAATTTTCACAATGGCTACAGAACCCCTGAAGATAACAGTTAAAAATACAGCAATGAAGGGGAAAAATTTTGAAAGTTTTGCTAAAACAAGAAGTTTCCCCTCATTTATACTGACAGGAATTGCTGGAATTTGGTTTCCAGCACTTCTCCTCTGTCATATTAATATAAAATTGCTTTTAATGAAAGATCAGGGCTATGACACAGTAAATTTCTATTTTTTTTAGAGGTATGCCCAAAAGCTTTTAGATTCTCAAATAAATTAATTACTAGAACAGGGAGGTTCTCCACATCATTCTTTCCAAGAAAAACAGGTATATTTTTTGTTGTAAGTCTAACAAAGATCAGCCTTAAAGAACAGCACAGGGTAGCTTGATGGAAAACTTCACAAAAAATGCGAACAATAGAAATGCTTAATCATTCAACAATTCTGCAGTAGCCAACACATCTTTGTGCTGAAATATTAATTCTCGCAGTCTTTTACTATAGGCAGATCTGATAGTAGCATCTATTCAGGTTTTTGTCACTTGAATTTCCTAATGTAATCCACTTCTGATTAGCTATAGTTTTAGCAAAGATTTCACTGTTTTTCTTTATGAAATTAGAGAAAAATATTTAACTATGCTCATGATTCTGGCAGTCTATCTGGTTCCCTGTATCAGTGCATATACCTTAATTTAGTTTATTTGAATACTAATCTGTATTTACAGAATAAAGATAATACAAGGTAATACTACCTACGTGCCATAGAAAGGAGCTACAAAAAGAAAATCCTCAGTAGTTTTGAACTACTAAGGTGCTTCAGTCGTCTGTTTAAAAAAAATTATATGAGAATACATTTGCTCTGTATAGATGATATTTTTTGCATTTATTTTTTTCCACATTGGTCCCTGGCTAAAAAAAGGTTCACAAAAAATAGCATAGAATGGCATAGTTTTATTTCTTCATTCACCAGTGGCAAATTAAAATTCCTTAGATTAGATTAATTGCTAAAACTGATTTCGGCATTTTTTATCTTGAGAGCCTGGCCTTGAAATCTCAAAAATACTATACTTGTTATTTAGTATAAATTTATTTGTCTATCTATTTTATCTTTCAATGGATATTTTAAATATATTGTTCTATGAATTTTATAGAAGTTTCCTTAGTATTTTTCACATTTGAGTTTTCTGTATATCAGTTTTAATTAATGCCTTCTTGAATGTTTGTAAACTAAACTTTTACATATATGGATTTAACTGATGAATGATTGTCTCTGTAGCTGAAAGATGAAAAGAATATATTACAGAGAATATTGAGGGTTATCGTCTCATTTCAGCCACGCTATAGACTGGTTCCTGTGCAAGGAATCCCCCACTTATTTCAATATTATTCCATTGGCAGGCATTGTTTTACCAGACTTAAATTTCAAAGCACTTGAAAACTCTACAAATGGCTGGTTTCTTTTTTTCTTTCTTTTTTTTTTTTTTTCTTATTATATTCATACTTCGTCTCCGCTTATGGAAAATACATGGAAGTCAACAACACAATATTGGAAAAACTGCTGAAGAAAAGGAAAATATCATAGTAGATTTGATGTCCTGTTTGAAGGGTAAGTATAATGTTATTGTGGTTTACCTTCACCTGAAAAATGTTAGTTTCAGATCTTATAAATTTATGTCTTTTACATGAGAGCAATGGGAAAAATCCAGGCCTTTTTCTCTGTAATTTCCTTCTTTGGACCTTCATGCTCAAAAGCTTAAAATGTAGCTTAAAACATAATGCAGAAAACTGTGACTCTAGCACAAAGAAAAGGAGTTAATACACTGAAATAAAAACAGACTTTTTTCCTTGATATATATGCCATTAAAATAACTTTTTCTCACTCTATTTCATATGTTAAGATTTGAGTTGGTATGTTATTCATGCACTGTGAGGTAATAAGGAAAGAAGTCGAGTTCATAGCTATAAAGAACAGAGGAATACCTTTTGGTTCATTGACTGATTCCATCTTCACTGCAGAAATATTTCATTATGGTAGAGGAAGTCTCGCAGGTAGGCAGTAAACCATTTAACTCTGGTATCTTCACTTCATCTACCTGTTAGATAACTCATTTGACTGCAATGTCTTCTTGGAGTAGAGAAAAATAGGGGCTTTTTATTATTAGTGTTCTTAATATCAAAATTCTAATGATTTCGCAGAAATAAATAAGAAGAGAGGAAAAAATCTTCTCTGCTGGAAGAGCAAGGTTTTTCTTCAAATTAATACTGTGCTGATCTAGCATCTAGTTGCTTTGCTCCACTTACCTGCTCTTCCAGCTTCCTTCATATTGTCATTGACATTTTTCTGCTGTCCAACAAGCCGCATCAGAGCAGAGGACTCATTCAAGAAACAAGCAAGTAGTTTTACATTGGTTTAGTTTCTGAATAAGACCACTGATAAGGGTCAGAAAAATGTCAGTGCTGACACAGGGAAAGACAGGGAAGAGGGCAAAACTACTTATTTTGGCAGATTTGATGAGGTTAGCTGTATCCTCAAGTTTCACTGGCGTATTCAGGCTCTATATCAACCTTTGATGGTTTTTTTGCTCTCCTTTCTCTCTTCTAGCTAAACCATAAGGCACTGTGGAAATGAACATTCTAGTTTAAGTATCTAATTTGGGGCTTAAAATGTAAACATACACATAAAACCACATCTACTTTCTGGCTTCATAGGTTTAACATTTAAGTCACAGCTTGCGCAGTGATGAATTTGCTGTCTTGTACTTAGATGAAATGGTCCCATGGCACTCTGTTTCAATTCACCTGTTAAGTTCAATCAGCCTTTAAGCAATAAATCTTTAAAGCCACATAAGGGACATGTGTGCACAAATCAAATTATTTATTAATAATATACCTCAGCAAAGTATCTGTGTGGACTGAAGACCAGCACATTTCTTTAAAAATAAGCTCCCTGGAGCCCAACCCATAGAAATTGATTGAGTGCACTAATGTATTCTTGTGTATTCCTCTTGATGCTGCATTTATCTCATGCATGAAAGACTTTGCAGGGCATTATGCAAGTTCTTATCTCCTTGCTTTTGAAAGTATTAAGCTAAGAGTTTCCAAGTATACATAAGCATGAATGTGCAAAAGTAATTTTTTGCAAATATTTCTGGAAAAAGCACATAGAGTCAGGAATGAACCTTTGACGTTGTTCCGTATTTGCTTGAATAAGTCAGGACTATTGAAGCTATTTGCAAAAAACTTACTGCAGCATGGCACACAGAACTTGAGGTGAAGACTAAAGTGAGAAGTGAGCATGACTCCTTTTGTGGCTTAAGCCGTAAATCAGTCACAGTTTTCTCTCTCCCTCACTCCCCACTCTTTCTTCCCCCTACTCCCGGAAGGATGAGAAGGAGAATTGAAAGAATGCAACTCCCACAGGTTGAGATAAGAACAATTCAGTAACTAAAGTATAATACAAAACTTCTACTGCTACCACCAATAATAATAATGACAAGGCAAATACAAGGGAAAAGAGTACAATAGCTTACCACTTATACACAGCCTGACCGAGCGCAACTTGATCTCTGCTCTTCGTTTTACATCCTGGGCATGACATGCTGTGGTATGGAATACCTCTTTGGTCAGTTTGGGTCATGTGTCCTGTCTCTTCTTCCTCCTGGCTTCTTCCCAGCTTTCCCTCTTCCCTGGCAGAGCATGAGGCTCAGAAAGTCCTTGGCCAGCCTAAACATTCTAAGCCATAACTATAAACACTCATGTTATCAGCGCGGTTCCCAAGCTGAAAGGGAAAAACACCAGCTACTAAGGAGGAGAAAAATGACTGCTACTGCTGAACACATGACAGCTCCCAAAAAGATGTTTTGTCTCATTCCATTTTAACACACCTCTCAGTCTAGCTTGCCATTTTGCTCTTGCTTCTATTCAAAATGATTTTTCTAGATTTTCTCAGTTTTTTTCTGGATCCCTTATTTTGTTCTTCTTTCCATTTTAACTGCTTCTATTGTCTCCAGTCTCTTATTTGTCATAGTATCTTACCCTTTGTGTCTTTTGTGACAAGGCAGCAACAGATACATAGTCTGATTTTTAGTTAAGAAAAAATATTCCAAATTATACCTCAATAAGTACTCAGTAATTGGATTCATTTAGGCAAATAATAGATTTTTGAGATGTATCTTTATGGAATATGCTTCTATATGTATGTTTCCTTAAACATTAGAGTAGCTTGCTATCATGTTACAGGAATGTGTGGTATGTATGTAAAATGTATGTTAAAATTTCCACAAACAATGCTTACAAGTAAGTACTGAGGCAAGTATCAATTAGGCAGCTTCTGAAATGTTAATCTTTGCCAAATATTTTAACTAAATTTCACAAGCCAAGACATATGGCCAATGACATTGTCTTTCCCAACATAACAAATCTGATTCAATTTTCATGTAAACTTATCCTGAAAATTTCTTGTTGTGATTTACATATGCATTTTGTATTAAACTAGTCCCTCTGAAGAAAATATTGTGGGTTGTACAGTGTAATTCTAGGGGAACACATATCTAGGTTTTGTTTTTCTAGAATGTCCCTGTAAGCATAAATTTCATAGCTAGTTAAAATTTTGTTTACATTATAAACTTTGTGATGACATTTTTTTTTAACTAGCTAGAATATGATTGCAGCCTAGTAAAGAGAAATTAATTCTCCATCATTTTAGACTACAAATAACTATGAGATTCCTTGCTTGCTCCTGTCCAGTGAATACTTTTAATATATTTGCTTCTTCATTAAAAAGGTCAATAGTGGTGAGACAGCACAATGAAATAATAATGGATATGTGGTATTTATAGTACATAATTTCTGTAGCGCAAATTTTAGATCCCTGAACTTTCTCATCCAAGATCTAGGAAGACCGGTGATTCACAGAAGATTGTGAAGTTAACTAAAATCACTGTTGTTTGATAAGCTAACAAGATTTATATTAAATGCATTTTGCAAAATGAAATCACTTTCTGTCGAATTTATTTCAAGCAAATGTAGAGCAAAGCTTTTTCCATTTCTTTGCTTTCATGAAATTGGAATAATAAACCAGGAGAGCTATGATTTTTTTTGTAAGAATTAATATATTTTAAGGCAGGAGGGTTTCCTCAGGGGCAGTATACTTAAGTATCTTACCTTCCACTATGCTGAATTTTTTTGTTTCCTTTTCTCATTCTAATTTAATGACATTTCTTCTCAATACTTCAGTCAAGCAACTAGTGAAACCCTCACAGCTCAGATGATTCTTCAATTTTCTAGCAATATTAAGCAACTTTGATTAAGGAAACGAGAATTAGAAGACATAATTAGTGTGGGTCTGCTGCACGTAGCTTCCTTCTGAGGAGAGCAGAAAGTATTTGCATAATTCTTCCAAAAGGAAGGAGAAACCTGTGGTGAGGCAGTTTACTTCCTCCACAAGGGTTCCTGATCAGCAATGAACCTTTCTTAGAGTCCAAGTTTCTGTCTAGCTCCTGGATTTCCTTGTGATGCACATGAAATTTCACCTCCAGTCTTCCATATTTAAGAATGTTTTATTTCTATTTCTTTTTGATTTGAGGTAAATTAAAACCCAGGTATTAATGTGCTTATGTAAGTGTAGACTGTACAATTCATACCGTTTGAGTTCACAATCTTTTGAATGCTTTCAGCACTTTAATACAGCATCTGTACAAATAATTCTGAAACCTAGTATGCTCATTTGCAAAAGTATATGTTGTGAAACTTTTAAAAATAAACTAAACCCCCAATAATTTAATGACTAAATAGTTGCAAAAAGTACACTCAAAAATACTTTCACTTTTTCAGATCAAATTCAGCAGGAATTTTCATATTTCTTAAAGGCTTTACTAACAACCTGCTGAAGATTGATAGAAGTCGGTTTTGGATCATATCCTAGAACCTGTTTCAGAAGGACAGTTTCTGAGGAACTTTATCAAATATGTGCTTAAGTCCCCAAGAATTTTCTGAAACTTTCATGACTAAGTTGTTCTAATATCTATTTTCTTGCAAATATGAAATACATGATTTCAGCAACACTTGATGACTGGCTTCAAACAAAGATGTCTATCCAAGAAATATCTTGCATGTATAGTTCTTTTATGGTCGCTACTGAAGTGGCAGGGAGAGTGGTTTTGATACATTCCCTCAGTATTGCAAAAAACAGCATTCAGAAAATAGCCTCATTAATATTTTATTGCATTTTTTTAAAGTCAATTTATTTTAAGAAAGTAACTTATCTCTATCACTAGTCACTACAAATGGGAAGAACTGAATTTCTGAGGTAATAATTGGCTGGCTTGTCTCATACTAGAAATGAATTGTAGAAAATCTACATCATTGTGCTCTACAAAATAAAGAGATATAAACTCTGAGATCTCACTGGTGTTAATATAATGCAGGAAGATGACACAAAGAGTGTAATTTATCTGATACAAAATGCAAATACATGTCTCTTTCAACTATGACAAAGATAAAAAGAATAAAATTTTCAATATTTGTAGCAGTTGTTACAGAACAAAAAGCCTATCTAAACAGATACTATTATCATCAAAGTAGGACAAGAATATTGCCTGAAACTGTTCTTTAAAAACTTAAACTCTGAGTCCTCTAATTTCCTAGAAATAGTAAAAAAAAAAAAAATCACAGTTGTTGAATGGATGAATTAAACTAAAGCTGATAGATGATGGTTTGCTACAGGCAGCTCAAGAGAGATGAGACTCTGAAGACAGATTTTTTTTCCTGTAGCTTTTCTGAGCCCTAGTATTCAGAGACAATCACAAAAAGAGGTTCAAAAATAATCACGTGTTAACATGAAGCCACTATATGAAGTGGTGATCAGAATGGCTTTTTGGATTGTGTGAGCATCTTATGTCTTCAATTTGAGTTTCTGTCTAAATGTAAAAATTAAGAAAATAGATAGAAGTTGAATGCCTTGAAAGTCCTGAAAAGGCATGGGAATATTTACGAATTGCACTTCCAACTTAAACTTAGTGGTTTGTCTTGTTGTTACTGGCAGCTATTGTTGGTAAAAAATTATTTATGTGCCTTTTGTAGGCTGAAGCTTGTAGAAAAAAAAAAGCAACTTAGGACTGTTTGGTTAATTAAAATAAATTTTATCTGCTACTATATATATATGTGTTTATATACAGGTATGTACCTTATACATATGAATACACATACATATATTCAATGTTATGTGTAAGAACAAAATAATTAGGTATTCTCTTTTCACATATGTGTTAAAAGTGCAGGAAAGTTTCTGCAGCTTCGAAAAGACACTGCTATTTTGCAAGAAGAAATAAAACATTTAAATGTGAACTAGGACACCTTAACGTAACCCAGGTCTATCCCATGTTTCCAACAGAGGCATATTCACTTTTGGAACAACATTACCCAACTTACTAATATAGGTTATGACATTTTCTAGGATCAGACATGATAGATCAAATCCTTTTTATAAGTACTAATACCAATTAATGCTTCTTCCTTGGGCAATCTTACTAAGGCAAAAGTTAATTCTGAGGTACAGTAGTATTCATTGTCTACTCAAATAGCCTCCCTTTCCTTTCCTTTCCTTTCCTTTCCTTTCCTTTCCTTTCCTTTCCTTTCCTTTCCTTTCCTTTCCTTTCCTTTCCCTTTCCCTTTCCCTTTCCCTTTCCCTTTCCCTTTCCCTTTCCCTTTCCCTTTCCCTTTCCCTTTCCCTTTCCTTTCTTTCCTTTCCTTTCTTTCCCTTGTCTTCCCTTCCCTTCCCTTGTCTTCCCTTTCCTTGTCTTCCCTTCCTTTGTCTTCCCTTGTCTTTTTTTTTTTTCTGCTAAGAAAGTATATTTATTTCTAGAATTCAGTTGAAATACTAGTTATTGTCTGTTTTTCTGGCATAGAAGGAAAAATAGTTTTGTGCACGTCTGCCTACTTGAATATTCTCAATTATAATCAAACAAAAATCTGAAGACAAAAATGTACTTAACGTTACTGATTTAGTATTGTTTCAAGTTCGCAAAGCCTTTTTTACCCTAACACATTTCTGATATGATGACGAGATCCATCTTTATGAGTAAAATTTGGTTTTAGGAAAGTTCTAAGGTAATTATTTCCTGTCTTCCTTGTTTTAAAAAAAAAAAAAAAAGATATTTTTTTTCTAGAAAATCTAGTACTTCAATCCTAAATCAATCATTCTTTGCTTGATTAATGATACAATAGAATAATTATGCTCAGAACAATAATCCGAATTTCAGATTTGATTACTTTTGTATCAGTTAGATTTGTTCTTGTCGTGGTTTGAGGCTCTCAAACAGTTCTGCTCACTCGCTCCCCCCTCTTTCTTCCCCAGTCCCGGGGGATGGGGAGGAGAATCAAAAGAATGCAAATCCCACAGGTTGAGATAGAACAGTTTACTAACTAAGGTATAACATAAATCACTACTGCTACCACCAATAATAATACAAGAGAAATACAAGGAA
>JASSUY010050723.1:0-81608 GCA_032466535.1 Forpus xanthops | reverse complement strand
AAACTGTTCTTATCTCAACCTGTGGGAGTTGTATTCTTTTGATTCTCCTTCCCATTTCCCCAGGACTGGGGAAGAAAGAGGGGGGAGCAAACAGAACTGTTTGAGGGGCCTCAAACCACGACACCATGTCACCCACAAAGATGTTGTTCAAGAACAGTCCCAACACCAGACCTTGAGGGACACCATTCATTACTGGTTTTCAACTTGACATTGAGCCATTGACCAAAACTCCTTGCGCGTGGCCCTCTAGCCAGTTCTTTACCCACTGAGATGTCCCATGGATTTGTGTGCATGCAGGTTCTTAAGATGGTCTCTAACCAAATCCTCATCTACAGTGGGCCCAGGGTCTTCATTCTCACTGTCCCTGCATCTGCCTTCTAAGTCTTGGGTGGTGTGGTCAGAGCATTTGCAAGTGAAGACAGAGGCAAAAAAGACATTAAGATCCTCAGCCTTCTCCTAATTCAGGGTAGCCAAGTAGTCTCCTGATAGCTTCCAGAGAGGGCCCACATTGTCCCTAGAGTGTCTTTTATTTGCTACATACCTATAGAAACCCTTCCTGTTATCTTTCATTTCCCCAGCCAAGTTTGATTTTAACTGGGTCTTAGCTTTCCTAATCTGGTCCTAGCTCTGTGGACAACATCCCTGTATTCTTCCGAGGTCGCAAGTCCTTGCTTCCACCTTTTATAAGCTTCTTTTTTCCCCCTCAAAGTTTCCTCAGCATTTCCTTATCCATCCATGGAGGTCTCCTGGCCCTCCTGCTGCACTTCCTTCTAGTCAGGATGCAGCACTCCTGAGCTTGTAGTAGATGATCCTTGGGCATCAACCAAGGGTCTTGGTTCCCCCTACCTTCTGGGGATATATCCCATGGAACTTTAGTATACTGATCCCTGAAGAAGCCAAAGTCTGTTTTCTGGAAGCCCAGGGCAGTGAGCCTGTTGCATGTTCTTCTCATAATAATACCTTTGTAAATAATACATTTAATCATATAAAGTATATTTATTTCAATAAGCTGAAATAGAATTACATTATGTACAGAAGGTTCAAGTATTTCTGACCTTTCTTCTATCTCCAGAACAAATGATTTCTTGTAGGTCATCATGAATGAGGAAAGATGTTGTTAAAGCATCTTACTGTTAAAAAAAAAAAGTTTATTGCCTGGTAGGGTATCTAATTCCATATTATTAACTACTTTAGTTCAACTTTTGCAGTGCAGTGTCAGCATGAATGATTGTAAATTTACCTTATGTATTGGTACTTAGATGGAGTTTAAGAAAGTCTCTTACTTTCTGTACCATTTTATTTCCTTAGAATATCTACCTTTCTAGTCCAAACTGTAACATGCAGAGAAAAAAAAAGACCATTATCACAAATAATGTCAAATTGTTTATTTATGTCCTTCTGTTGCTAAATCTGAAGTTATTCAGCTGGCTTTAGGAATTCCCTTAAGCTAACATACACTGAAGGATTGTTCCCTGTTGAAAGCCCACCATAAAGAAATATCAAGGACAATCTGTGCTGAGAAGACAAGTAGGTCTAGAACTGCTCAAGGGAGAGTTTTATACATCAAGGTATTAAGGTTATTTGAAGAAAAAAGGCATTGATTCAACTTGCCTATTTAAGAACACTGAGAGTAATAAGTCTAATTGGCCTGATAGAAAAGTATTTCTTCCGCATGCAGTTAGACACTGTCTCAGTGATTAACACCTACTGCATTCAAACATGCCTAGTAGCAAAACTGATCCATTGTATAAAAGTAAGTTTTCATGTTACAATAACTTTCTGTGAACAGCATGGATTATTCATATAAGTTTTTCATTTTCAGTTACTAATAAATCTTGAACTAGCTCTTGTCTTCTAACAGAGGTAGACCAAGATTAATATTTGATCATCTTTAGCACATTTCTTCTTTTCCTTCTGTTAAATTAACTTACTAAGACCAAAACAGTTAGAGAAGAAAGACACCATAAAATAACAAAGATACATTGCAAATTTTATTTCTCACAAACTGTTGTGACAGAAATAATGCGATTTAATACTTATAACTCATGCTGTGCTTTTTGTTGTGGGCTTTGAAGGGTATTGTTTGCTTTTTAAACTGGGAGTCAGCAGAAAAGTACTTGTAAACCCTTGAGTAGTGAAGTTCTTAGGTCTAAGACCCTTAAATCTCAATGGGTTACCAGTAGTGTTTCCAAGTGGCAATCAAGATGCTGGAGCTTCAATTACTTCTGCAAAACTGAGTAACTCAAAATCAGTGCACTTCTCTAAACTTTGCCTTAAACTTCTTCAGTCAACCAACCTGACATTATTTTTTCAGGTACTTTTTTTTTGCATCTGTATTTTGCTTGATGTTGCTTCATCAAGACCAGTTTGTTCTAGTTGTCTTGTGCCTTTTAACACTATACAGTCTGAAGAAACTTAATATAACCTTCCTGAAAGAATTACCAACTCCATCCATCAACACATATCTTCCACATCTGTCTTTCTCTGCATCTACCAATAGAATTCAAAACTGAAAAAAGCAAAAATGAAAAAAAAACTGAAATGAATATGCACAATTAATTGTACATGCTATTAAAAAAAATGTCTTCCCAGCCTTTCTGCCTTCACTTCACAGCAATGCTGTTAGTGACTTCAAAAATAAAAACCTTACCAGAGCATGCTGCTAGAGCACATGAACAAAACCCTTAAAGGATAGCCCTTGTTTCTGTTTAGAGGCTGTAGACCTGGCACTTGTTCTTTTCAGTATGTGAAAAATTCTCTCTGCGGCTTTCCACTTCAAGTCTAGTCTTCTTTGTAGCAATTCAATCAGAGGGATAGTTCTTTAAGATAATATGAATTGATCCTTTCAATAGCTTGTCCGAATAACAGCAGAAAAGGATGATGAAGAGCAGTTGCTTCTATTTTCTGATATTTAATAGAGGGGGAAGCAATCATTGAATTGTGTGGTCTTGTATTTTTATGTTACAATAAAACCTTCTTTTGTGTTTGGAACATTAAGAACGGAGAAGGAGAGAAGTCGACTTTTACTAGGTCCACAATAATAGCAGAAGTCATATAAAGAATTAGTGAGACATTCATTAAAATACAAATTCAAGGCACTTACTCTTTGAACTGTAATTTTCTGAAGCTTGCGTTGGACTTGGTTTTGTGCAGTTCTAGAGTTACTTATCCTCACTTGTCAAAATACTTTCTTTCTTCAGATAAAAAACGTAAATAAGTGCAACACATTTCTGTGTTTAAAATGTAACATACTCTTAACTGTTCTGCTAGGCTGTGAACAAATTATTCAGTATCTTGCATTATTGAGCATATATCAGTGGAGAGGTTTTCACTGACAGAGATCTGATTGTATAAGGAAAAGCCTTCTCATGCATCTTCACATTAGATCTAAAATGCAACTGCACAGAAAGCAAATAAATGAAATAGTATTTACCTCTTCTAAAATATAATTTGCAGGACATACAAACTAAAGTTTTTGAAATAAAGTGTAGATGAAGACAAATATGACTCCAGGTTCTTTATTTCTTTAATTATGGAGTGCATAAAACAAAAAAAATTCAAAAGCAGGCATGTTTTCATTATATGGAAAGATAAAAAAATTCACCGATGTGTTGTTCATCTGAATGTGAGGCTTCAATATTTCATTATACTTTTCAAACACATGAATACATGTCAAATTAAATATACTTTTCAACTTTTTTAAACTTTATTAAAATTGTTTACAAGATATAAATAATTTCAGCCACATCTCTGATGGGCTGTAGAAGAAGCTTGTAGTCAGAAATGGCCATTTGAAAACTGATGTAATAGTAAAGTACAAGGTAATCTTTAGTGTCTTGGTTAGCTTTTTTTTTTTTCTTTTTGTTTCTAAGAAAATTCAAGAACGTGAGGATGGAACAATGGGAAAGGCAGTGCTTGCAGAATAGTATAAAAATGCAAACATTAATTTCATTTAGATGAAGTTATTTGCATGCAAACTGATCAGCTTGCAAGCTTATCTCTTTACTGTCCCAAGCCTGGGACTTGTCTCCACTTTATAGGCACCATTAATTTTAATATGATAACTGCCTTCATTATATATTAATCATGTGTGAACACTGCGTAGATTCTGCATGATGGTGAATTGCTAATATCTATTTATCTTGTTATGTTCTAACACAGTCTTAATTTTATCTACTTGAAATAAGATAAGTGACAAGTCACAGCCTGGGATTTTTTTTTAATTTCTTCTAAATAGTCTTCTTCCTTCTTTGTATTTTTTTTTTTTTTAACTGGATACTTAATTAACTATTAGCTGTAGTTCTTTTTTGTTTTCAGCAATATTTAGCTCACTTAACTATTTTAAATGAAAAATATTCTTCCATTCATACAGATTATATGTTGTTTTTACAGTCAATCCTCTGTTCTTCTATTCATAAGATGCAGATGTATTCTTTTTTTACATTTCCCCATATCAAACCCATCAGGTCTTCCACAAATTACTATATGTGGGTCCCTTGTAGGTGACCCTTAAGCTTTGGAATTTGGAATCACTCACAGGCCAAACTGTACTGGTGCAGAGACTTAAGACTCAAAGGGAATCCAAGCTTTAACAGGTTTCCTAGCAGTTTTCATGCAGTCATGAGTAGTGAAATAAAATAGGGTATAAAAATAGGAGAATCATATAGAGCTCGCATACAATGTTTTCATTCTCTCAGAGCTCTTTCCAGTCCTATCCAGACTACCAGAGAACAAAAGGGACAGGGAGAAGGTAGCAAGGTATAAGATTATTAGTAGTAATAAAAAAATGAAAAAGTATATTGAAAGTCCATGAGGCCATGATTTCCTCACGCTGTCAATGGTACAGGAATTTCCCTGTGAAATGGTATGCAGCCGTTAAAGCAGACTGTGTGCCAGTAGAAACAGAATGGTAAGTGTGCACAGGTGCTGAAGGCGTTTGTCCTCAAGTCCTAGGCAATGCTGAGCTTCATTGATTATTGGCAGTGGACAGGGAGTGAAGGGGCATGAGATGGGCACAGATAATTTCATTTGTTGAAAATATCTACTCAGAATTCTGGATGAATCAGGAAGGAGAAGAGGTATCTTTATCTCTTGGTAAATAAAGGCAGGTGCACCTTTATGCTAGCTTTCTTTTGCAGATGACTGGTAAGGCTCTTTTTCATGGTTGGTACTGTGCAAAGGTGGTTGTTAATTGAATCTGCAGTCAGAGTGAGGCCTCCATGTTAAGGGCAACAATGCTAGAGTCATTTAACCTTTCAGATATAATAAATCAACATCTTCGAGGGAATGAAGAGGTTCTTCCTACTGCATTTTGGGCACACCTGAATGTTGGATACCTATGGCTCAGAACTTGGCCTGGAGGTACTGACCATTATGGTAGAGAAGTTTAATGTTATGTTCTCTTTTTTGTGCTAATACATTTGCTTTGTTTTGCATATCATGTAAGCACTGTCTGCGAGGAATTTCCAAGATAAATGTTGAATTTTTCTCACATTCTTAGCAGATGAGACAGTTTACCATATGTGAGAGATTCACTTAATTGTTAGGTCATATCTATTAATGTCTTAGATGCTGCTATTAACTATACTTTTAAAGGTTTAAATTTCAAAAGTGTACCAAGCTGATTTTTTTTTTTACTTATTTCTACAGAAGAAATACAGATCTACATGATATTAAGGGAAACTAACCAAAAACATGGTCTCTGTCATAATTTCTCCAAGGAAGCAGGTTTATTGGAGTCAGACATAGAGTAGCAGATCTGTAGGTAGAGTTTCAGATTTGCAGAGTTTATACATAGAACAAGAGATAACTATCTCAAGAGGATTAGATTGCCAATTTTTTATTACCATTGAGATATTTTCTGTTAACAGTTTTCCCAGGAAAAATGTCCCCTGGATGCTCTGAGGTAACTAGAAAAGAAGAATGTTTCTATGGTTTGAGTGATTTTCAGGGATGTGGCTTATGTGCTTTCAACTGTCCATTTCCTTGCAATTTTTCTAAGTGAATTTTTATAGCTATTCTTGTACATCAAGTCTGTTTGTAAGAAGGAATAGTTATATGAGGCTAAATATATATAAAAAAACAAACAAGCATCATAATGTTACATGCTGCACTTCTTATTATCATAAAAATAATTTTAAAAAACAGTCTACTAACTGTGAAACATATATTAAATGACAGATGTTCTTCATCTGATTGCCCATAAGTAATAATTCACCTGTGGACATATACAATATGATCTAAAAAAAAAGAGCATTCTTTATTGATTTTCTTGTGATGCCTTTTGCTGCTTGTAATGTGTCTGGTTACAAATATATTTTCAATTTTGCTAATAAACTTATGTCTTAATAAGATACGAGTGAAATGATGCTATAGACTGATAGAAATATATTTTTGTTAGATTTTTTCTTTATGCACTGTTCTATTACACTTGTTAACACAAGAGAATACATTTCTAGAGTAAACCCTAATGTTAATTTTTATTCATAATATTTTAAATCAATATTAAACCAAAAAATTAAAATATAAGTGAAAATTATTATACTAGTGTGAATACTTTCTAAAGGGAGACATCATAATGGATTGGAATGTAATGCTTACCTGAAATGCTAAAAATCACTAATAACATAAAGTGCAATAATCTTATATAAAGCAATTTCAATATATTCCCCTCAAGCTCATAATTAGCTGTGGTTATATCACCAAAAGGCACTCTATATCAGCTCTTAATTAATATTTTTACAAAAAAAAGTTATAACTTTCTTAGCTGGTTTTGTTATTGTTCTGTTTGATATTTCTTGTAAATTTCCCTTAGATACCAGACTCAAACACTTCCTTAAACTTACTCAACATATACTGAAATACAGCTTTTTCACATTTATAAATGCATATAAGTCTGTAGAGAATTTTTCCCTTAGGTTTATTGAAGTAAAAATAATTCATTAACGCTAAGACACCTATTTTCCACAGTGGTTATAAAATGATACTTCCACTGCTGTTAAAAAATATGTCAAATTTCTGAAGCTGATTTTTTAATTACCAATCCATATTTGTTCTATATCTTACTGTATGGGTTGCATTTATTTTGAAGCACTATAGTCCTTCTTTCAAACCCATGCCCCCTTCTCCCCCAATATCTTTTACTTTAACCATAAAGAATAACTTTTTCACTCACTATAGAACTATAATTTCACTTTTTTTTTTTTTCTGCCATGCAAGTGAGGGTGTTTTTCTAATTTGTGCCCCCTCTCCCAATCTTTATTAAGTGTCCCTGGACAGTCTTTAAAACAACTGTGTAAAATAATACTTTAGAATTTGCTAATTCCAAATGTAAGGTGGTAGGGTGCAAGAAATAAGGTTTCTATTTCTTCTGTCAAAATATTATTTCCCAGCCTAATAAAAGTTATGTTTGTTTTTTTATTTGGTTTGGGATTTATTAATATACTCAATTTTCTTATTCTCATCCTATTACTCTGGTTATGAATTCAGACACTTATTCACTGTTAAACTAAATTATGCATATTTTACAGCTTATGATTTCCTTATTATCAGGAGTAATTTTACCTATCAATCATTTGAAAATAATGGTCTCCCTTTTTTTTAGTAAACATATTCAGTTCAGAAACATTTTGTCCTCAGAATCAAGAAATATCACAGAAAATTGCTTCCTTTATCATTTTCAGACACTGCAATGGCCTTATCAAAATATTTCTTTTCCTGACATTTCAGTCTTTCTTATAGTTCAGAAAATTCAAGAAACACTCCAGGAAAACCTGCATAATCAGCCTGAAGTGGCTATGGCTCTGAATTGGCCAAGTGGCTTGAGATGCAACTTGCTATCAACAAAATGTCTTATGTGTTTTCTGACCTGCACCAATAGCTCAGCTGGTGGCCCATGGCTGTGAATAAGCTCTATATACGAAGAGTGCATTCTTGCATGTGCAAGAGATACAAAGTCCTTAGACTGAGCAAAATGCATTCCTGCAAGCTCTCTAAAAAGTTAAGCTTTGAACTCTAAAGTAAACTGGCAGGTAGGGCTAGAAAACACAGAAAAAAGACAGGGGGTTGAAACACGGAATATTTAAAGCGTAAAATGTCCTGGGAACCTGCCATGTGCTTTTGAAGCATTGCATAGCCATCACAGCCTCACAAGGCACCTGGGATGTGAATCTTATAAGTTAATGAATTCACACTTTTATAGGAGAGAAAAGACTGTGAGGCATGAAATAGGACCAAGTTTCATGATGAATGATACTGTATTATCAACAGTTATTGTTTTGACACTATCATTGAAGAAATCATCTATCTATGCGTAACAGCAAAATGACAAAATGTTGAAAATAAATGCTCCTTCTGGAAGAAAAGAAAATGAAAGAAAAATATTTTATGAAGAGAAGTTGAAATGCAATATAATTTACAAAGAACATTAACAAATAACATGTTAAAAGTCTCACAGTCTGAAACATCAAAATAACAGTGGGTGCCAAAAATGTGGATGTATTAAAAGCAATTGCATTGAAAACAATTATAATTAATGAGATAATGAAAGAACAAAGAAGGAAAATAATTAATTAAAGAGAAATATCTTTCACATACGTGTGAAAGGAGAACCCAAATGGCAAATAAGAGCTGAGCTAAGGTCCCAAGCACCATGAGTGGAAGATATGAAAATTGGGGAAATAGCAATGCTGCTGCAATTCCGTGTTCCCCTTGGCATGCATTTGTAGCCACAATATCCCTGGAGCTTTAAGCTTTATGGTCCTCTGAACACTAACCCTAACACTAATCTAAAGGTATTTTATAGCTCAGACTCATGCCCCAGCACCATTTGTAGGTAAGATGACAGTGATGTGAAAGGAGAAAAGTTCTTGCAGTGTCCTGCTAAATTTGGAAGGACTTTTACAAACCCGCTGTCTAAAGAACTCTGGGTTTTATGAATCTCAATGGAGTGGAAAGAAGACATGTCATTGCAGTGCTGGGCTCCACTTGGTATGCCATACGCAATGTGAGCGTCACTGAAGCTGTAGGCTTTATAACTGCCTGAACAGTAATCCTAACCCTAATGCTAATGCTAAACCTCACCCGGACCCTAACCCAAACTATATGCCTAAGGACCCTAACCCAAACTATAAGCCTAACCCTTATCTGAGTGGCACCTTGGAGCACAAATTAAAGGCCCAAACAATCTGGCAGATCCAGACAAAGAAATTGTGCAAAGATTAATAATGTTAGATACCATTCCGGTCTTTTGCCACCTGAAGAACCCAGGAGATGTAGGCATTATGGATATCTGAATAACCCTACAACAAAACCTTAATATAAAAGGCACCTAGGAGCTGAAGTTATAGTCTCAAGAATGATGGCTGTCCCACATGAAAATGGTGGGAAGGAGCAAGGTTGTTGCAGTACACTGCTCATCATAGCATGCTTTATGCAGTCCAAATGTCCCTGGAGATATAGGCCTTATTACTGTCTGAACCCTGACCCTAAACCTAAACCTAACCCTAACCATAACCCTAACTGTAACCCTAACTACATGACACCTTAGAGCAGAATTTAAAGTGCCAAGAAGAATTTGTGCTCCAGATGAAAAATTATAGGTATATAGCTGCAGTGCTCTCCATGTAATGCCGTTTGCTGTCACAGTGTTGGAGCTGTAGCTATTATGGATCTATGAACACTATGCATAGCCCAACACCTGAAACCTAATCAAAACAGCACCTGAAGGCTGATGCTAATGTCCCAAGAACAATGGCTGGCCCAGATGAGAAAGGTGTGGAAAGGAGCAATGTTGTTGCAGCGCCGTTCTCCATTAAGCATGCCTAATGGACCCCCAGTGTCTGCAGATGTAGGCTTTATGACAGTCTAAACCCTAAACCTAATCCTAATCTACACGGCACCTTGGAACTGAGTTTAAAGTCCCAAGCAACATAGTTTGTCCAGATGAAAAACGTGTAAAGTTTAATACTAGCACACAAACATCCCCACCTAATAATGCATTTTGGAGATCCATCGTAACTGGAGATGTAGGCTTTATGGCAGCCATAAACCTTACCCTAATCTAAACTGCACCTTGGAGGTGAGTTGAAAGTCCAAAACACCATGAGATAAAAAAGTATGAAAAGATTAATAGTGGTATAATGCAATGCTCCACATATGCGGTATGCTGTTCTTTGCAGACCAACTATCTCTGGAGATGTAGGAATTTTTACAGTCGGATGCCTAACAATAACCCTAACCTAAATGACAACTTGGAGCTGAGTTTAAAGTCCCAGGCATCATGGCTTGTCCGGATGAAAAACATGAGCAAAGATTAATTGTGGAACATTGACATACTGCTCTTATGTTGAGTTTAGGAGGCAAAGTGTCAGTAGAGATTTAGGCATTATAGATATCTAAAAACTATGCTTAACCCAACACCCCAACCGTAATCAGAAAAGCACCTGTCAAGTGATGCTAGTGTCTCAATAATCATGTCTGGCCTGGATGATAAAGTTGAAGAAAGAAGCAATATTCTTGCACCGCCGTGCTCCCCTTGGCACGTCTTTTGCAGCACCAGTATCTCTGGAGATGTAGGCTTTATGCCTGTCTGAACTCTAACACTAAAACTAACCATAATCCTAAACCTAACCCTAACCCTAACTCTAGCCCTAGCAACGACCCTAACTCTAACCCAAATATAAATGGCACCTTGGAGCTGAGTTTCATGTTCCAAGAAGAATGGCTGCTGCAGATGAAAAAAATGTGGAAAGGTTAATAGCAGTACACTTGTATGCTCTCCTTGTAATGTCCTTTGCTGTGCCGGTGTTGAAGGTGCAGCCATAGTGGATCTGTGAACGCTATACATAACCCATTCCCCTAACCCTAATCAGAATAGCAACTAGCAGCTGAAGCTAAGGTACCAGGAATGATGACTGGCCCAGATGAGAATAGTGTGGAAAGATGCTATGTTTTTGCAGTGCCATGCTCCCCATGACATACATTTTGCAGCCCCAGTGTCCATGGAGCTGTAGGTTTTAGAACTGTCTGAACCTTAATTGTAACCCTAACCCTAACTCTAATCAAATGGCACATTGGAGCTGAGTTTACAGTCCCAAACACCATGGTTTGTAAAGGTGAAAAAGGTGTGGAAAGATCAATAGCGGTACACTGACATGCTCCCCTTATATTGTGTTTAGCAAGCCTAATGTCCCTGCAGACGTAGACATTCTAGATCTTTGAAGAGCAACACTTTCCCTAATGAGAATGGCAGCTTGGAGGTAAGCTTAAAGTCCCAGTCCCCATGGGTGGCCCAGAAGAGAAATGTGTGCAATAAGCAATGTTGCTGCAGTGCCGTACTCCATTAGGCATGATTTTTGCAACCCAAGTATCCATGGCAGTGTAACACCTAAACCTAACCTTAACTCTAACCCTAATCCTAATCTAAATACCTTGGAGCTGAGTTTAATGTTCCAAGCAGAATGGCTGGTCCAGATGAAAAAAATGTGGAAAGATTAATATTAGTACAGTGCCATATTCTCCTTGTTATGATATTTCCTGCCCCAGTTTTGAAAGTGTGGCTATAACAGATCTTCGAACACAATGCATAAGCCAACACCTTAAACCTAATCAGAATAGAACCTTGCAGCTGATGCTAACATCCCAAGACCGATGGATCACCCAGACAAAAAAGGTGTGAAAAGAAGCAAGGTCATTGCTGGGCCATGCTCCCCTTGGAATATCTTTTTGCAGCCCCACTCTCTCTGAAGCAATAGGCTTTACAACAATCTGAACCCTAACACTTATCCTAAACAGAAAGACATCTCCCAGATAAGTTTAAAATCCTAATCACTGTTGCTGGCACACATGAGAAATTTTTGGAACAAGCAATGTTGTTGCAGCACCTTGCCCAATTGGACATGCTTTTTCAGCCCAGCTGTTCTAAAAGCTATGTGCTTTATGACTGTCTGAACACTTACCCTAACCATAGCACTAACCCTAACTATAACCCTAACATTAAATCTAAACCTAACCCTAAGCCTAACCAAAACTATAACTCAAACCCTATCCCTAATATAAATGGCACCTAGGACCAGAGTTAAAAGTCCCAAGTAGAATGGCTGGGCCCAATGGAAAACATTTGGATCAACAACTGTAGATATGCCGTGCTACGCTAGGCATGAATTTTGATACACAAGGGTCCCTGGAGCTATAGGCTTACTGACTGTCTGAACTCTAATCCTAACAGTAACCTTAAACCTAACCCTAACCCTAGCCCTAACTCTATCACTAATATAAATGGCAGCTTGGAGCCAAGTTTAAATTCCCAAGTAAAATGGCTGGTCCTGACAGAAAAGGCTCGGAACAATCATTGTGGTTGCAGTGCCATGCCCTGCTAGGCATGAATTTTGCGACCCAAGTGTCCCTGAGGCTATAGGCTTTACTGTATGAACATAACCCTTATCATAACTCCAACCGTAACCCTAACTCAAACCCTAATCTAAATGGCATCTTGTAGCTGAGTTTAATATCCCAGGCAGTAAGGCTGGTGCAGAGGAAAATACTGTGAAATGATTCACAGGAGTATATTACCATTCTTTTCATCTAATATATATTTCTGAAGAAGTGCTGGAGTTGTAGCTATAATGGAACTCTGAACACTATGCATAAAACCACATGTGAACCCTAACCAGAATAGAAACTGGCAGATGATGCTAATAGTGCAACCACGATATCTGGCCCACATGATAATGTTGAAGAAAGTAATATTCTTGCAATACCATGCTCCCCATGGCAAGTGTTTTGCAACACCATTGCCTCTGGAGATGCAGGCTTTATTACTGTGTGAACCCTAACCCAAAACCTAACCCTAACCCTAACCTAAATGGCATCCTGAAGCTATTTTAAAGTCTAAGTACCATAAAAGGTCCAGATGAAAAAGGTGCGGAAAGAAGCAATGTTGTTGCAGGGACATGCTCCCCTTGTAATGTCTTTTTCAGTCCCAGTATCTTTGCAGTTATATGCTTTATGATGCCTGGGAACTGAGGTTACATTCCCAAGAACCATGACTGTCCAAGATGTGAAAGTTGTTATATGTGCATTGTTGTTGCAGTGCCATACTCTCCTTGGGATGTCTTTTGCAGCCCCAGTATCTCTGTATCTAACAACAATATCTCAATCTATACTCTAACTGTATGAATCATAACCCTAAACCTAATCTAAATAGCACCTTGGTGCTATGTTTAAAGTCCCAATTACAGTGTGAGGTCCCAGCGGGAAAGGCATGGAAAGGCAAATGTAGTTTCAGTGGCGTGTTCCACTTTGCATGTCTTTTGCAGGCCCAGTGTCCCTGGAGATGTGGGCTTTATGAGTGTCCAAAGTTCAATCCTAGCCCTAAACATCACCCTCACGCTCACCCTAACTTCAACCCTAAACCTAATCTAAATGTCATTTTGTACCTGTTAATAGTCCTAAGATTCATGGCTGGTCCAGATGAACTACACGTGAAGATTAATAGTAGTACACTACCAAGCCCTCCATATATTTTGCAGCCCCAGTGTCCCTAAAAATGTAGGTTTCATGACTGTCTGAACCCTAATCCTAACTCTAATCCTAACCCTAACCTTAACCCGAACCCAAACCCTAAACCTAGCCCTAATCCAAACCGCAACACTAAGCCTAACCTTTACCCTAACCGTATCTCTAAACCTTTTCTTAATGGTGCTTTGACACCGATTTTAATGTCCCAAGCACCATTACTGGCCTCAATAAGAAAGTGGTGGAAAGATTAATCATGATTCACTGCCATGCTGTCCTTGTTTTACCTTTTGCCTTCCCAATTTTGCATCTGTAGGTATTAAGGATCTCTGAATACTAACCATAACACTAGACCCTACACTTAACCTGAGTGGCACCTTGAAGCTGAGGCTAAGGTCCCAAGAACTGTGGTTGGACCTGATGAGAACGGTGTGGAACAATTAATGGGTGTACACTGTCATGCTCTCCTTATAAATGTCTTTTGCTGTTTTCATGTCCCTGAAGATAGGCTTTATGGGTCTCTCACTGTAACCCCAGACTTAATCCTAAACTAAATGGCACTTTGGAGATGAGGAATCTAAGGTACATAGCACCATAATTGCCCAGATCTGAAAGATGAGGAAGGAGCAATGTTATTTCCATGCCATGCTCCACTTGACATTCCCTTTCCAGAGCCCAGTGTCCCTGGAGCTGAAGGCCTTATAGCTCACTTTTCACTAAGCGTAACACTTGTGCCAAACTAAGTGGCGTGTTTGAGCTGAGGATAAGTTTTCAATCCCCATGGCTACAGATGAGATAGGTGTGGAATATGCAATGTTGTTGCAGTGCCATGCTCCCCTTTCATGCCTTTTGCAGCCCCAGAGTCCCTGGAGCTGTAGGTTTTATGACTGTCTGAACCTGAATCCTAAACCTCATCCCAACCTAAATGGCGTCTTGGACCTCAGACTAATGTCCCAAGAACCCGGGGTAGGCCAGATAAGAAAGATGTGGAAAGATGAATGGTGATACATTTTCATGACCTTTTTGGAATGTGTTTTGCAGCCCCAGTGTCCCTGGAGCTCTAGGCTTTTTGGGTCTCTAAACCCTGTTCTTAACCCTAATATGAACAGCATTTTGTCTGTTGTCTCCAGCATCTTGGGTGGCTGAGATAAGATTGATGTAGAAGAAAAAATGGTTTTTTGCAGAGCCCTGCTTTCCTTTGCATGTCCTTCGAAGCTCTATTCTCCCTGGAGCTGTAGCCTTTGTGGTTCTTGACACTTATAATTTCTTTGAGCACTATTTAATACTAATCATTTAATAAAAAACCAAAATGATAATCTAAATGTACTTCCATAATTGTGTAGGTAATTTTAAAATTACATAAATCCATTAAAATGTTGATGACACTTAGATGCTACTGTGTCACTATTTGTCAGAAATTATACCTCATCACTTACTAAATAGAAGTCAACTATACACTTCTTAATATATCAAAGTATTGTAAGAATTCTGAGGCAATTCTTTTGAAATAGCTAAAAAAAATTATACATGAAAATAATCTAGGAAAGTCTACAGAAGCTCTATGAAAATCTCTATAAAGCAAAGTTATGAAATGCCAACAATGCAGTTCAGTAAAGCATGTAGTTAGAATGACAAAGTCTATATTATTTAATTTTTCGATTAAACACCTTCCCTCTGTTATTCTCCCTCAGTGGAAGGGAGGGCATAACAATGTAGGGCTTGAAAGCTCTTGATGTGAATTAGCAGAAGAAAAGCAAAATTTTGGCAGAATCTGAGATCCTCCAGAACTTTATAGCATCCAGTAGAGAGATGCTTTCAGAATGAAGGAGCAGGTTGGATGGATTGAGCTCCCCTGTAGGACAACAGACTGGTTGAGAGCTTTTTTGTCATGATCAGGTAGAGAAAAATGGCTAGTCCTTTGTCTGGAAAGGAATAGTAACTTCCAGTGACAGAGAATAAGATTGACCAGGATGGACTTGCTTGGGAGCAGCACTGCTGAAAAGGCCCTGGAGGTTCTGACAGGCAGCAAGAGGAATATGTGCCAGCAGTATGCCCTGACAGCAAAAATAGCCTGTAGAATCCTGGACTGATTTGATTATCCTGTTTTAATGAGGCTTCAATAGATTTTAACATATTAAACTGTATCCATAGGGACATAAAATTAAAAAAGTTTAGGGCAAAGATATTGTAATAGATATTGGCTATGGAAAGAGGTATTAGGCTTAAAAAAACTTGGCATCAGGCCCTTAATAATCAAGAAAAATGTGCATATCCTGAGAACAGAAAACTGATTACAGGTTTGCGTGCTTAAGCACACATGCCCATAAGTACATACAGGGTACATAATTCTGTAGCACATTACAGAATGATTGGTGTGTGCAAGTATATTATATTTACAACCATTCTGTTGAAGTATTTTAGCACAAATTCTGTTGCCACGATGAAATATTTAGCTAGAGTGATGGTACTTGTCATACATCATTGGACTAGCAGCTATTAGTATTATATAATACATCATTGATGTGACAACTTTGAGAGCATATGTAATATATAACCAGAATAGTTCCATTTGGACATCAATGTATGGTATTTACTGGTATTAATAATTTACTGGTTTTAGTTGTATACAGCAAACAGACATAATTCTTATTCTAAAGAGCAGTGACATTCCTATAAGTAGTGCCACAGCAGCTTTTACCATGCAGTGACTTTTGTGATAAGAAATGGCTCTCAGGCTAGACTCTATGTGTATTGATTACTACCACTTACTCTACTACAGGAGTAAAAATAACCCACCACGACCACAGCCCTTTATAAAATGAAACCAAATAAAACCTTAATAGAAACTGGTCAGTCATTCCATCAGCAGAACAGTGTTGTGCCACAGTATGAATTATTCTGTAAATAAAAATGATCAGTGAGGGTAAAATGGACAGTTTTGAAATATAAAAGCACCTTGATGGCATGGAAAATGACATACAAGGTAGATGTTACATATTCATTATTTAAACACTGAAGTCATGAAAAAAGATGAAGTCATGAAAATAAGTCTCCAATATATACTCAAAGGAGTGAAGAAGAAACCACTTTAGGGAAAAGCTTGTAATTTTCCCCTTAAAAATACATGTATATTGTGGTATCAAAATTAAAACTGACTTTTCTTTTCTTTAACCATAACCACTGAAGTTTACGTGCCTCAGTTACGACTGAAATTTAAATTTTAAAATGGTCTCTGTGTTTGTTAGTTCAGCGTTTCACCTATAGTTTCAAATCATCACTGCATCTGAGAATCTATACTACCCAGGTTTACCACTGAAAAGGACCATCAGGCTTAGAAAATCATAGAATCCTAGAATAACTCAAGTTTGAAGGGACCCATAAGGATTATCAAGTCGTCTTAGCAGGACTAGCTAAAAAATAAATGTTCAAAAAAGACTAAGAAAATAGCTAACATCAAAGCCAGAGAAAATAGCCTTTGACTCTTTCACCACAAATATATCCCAAAATACTTCCTATGTAGTGTTATTTTCCTCCTTAATACATTATAAATTTCTCCTACATACTGTCTGCATTGTATTTTCAATCTTGATTTAAAACATAACTCATAGATGTCACTGTAGAAATTAGCAGATTCTAGAAACATTTACATGAGCAATTACTGTGGTGGAATCCAATGGCAAGTCAAGACAATGTGCAACAAGCTTGCAGTGGTTCAGCACATCTCCAAAGCATTTAGTCAACAGACTTTTCAGGGAGTCCTCTGTCTCAAATACCTTTTCCACCTTAATGCTGCTTCTACCTTCATGAGCTGTACTAAAAAAACTCACAAACATAAAACCTAGACCCATATTTTTTTTACCACTGTCTTTCAAGTTATATCTGAAGGTAGATTTCAGTCCTATCAGCTTTACCTGAAGATTTTCACTGATTTCAGTAGATTTGTGTCATATTTCTTGGTTGAAGCGTAAAATTTTAAAATCAAAGAAATATTGAGCACTAAAAATAAATGTCCCCCCTCCTAGTAAACAGGTCTCCTACTGAACATGGCTTCAGCATTTGCTCCTTGGTTTTGTACGTTCTTGGATTAGATAGGGAAGGCAGCCATTTTGTTATATACATGAATTCCTTGCTTGCCCAATAAATTGGTAATTTTATCAAGAAATACATAACACAATGCTCATGATGCACCCTAATACTGACAATACAGTTTCCTAATGGCCAGCAAATTTTCCAGCTCTGATTTCACCCATAACAACTATCTGCAAATAGGTTGTTTACAGATTTATACCTTCAACATTAGGCTTTGCTTTCTGATGACTGAAGAAAATACCTTTAAAAACTCACATGAATAGTATTAGATATTTTTGCATAATGTTTATGGAAAAGTTTTCATGTCTTTTAGACATTTTTTTAACCTTCAGCAATATCATGTTTTAAAGTGTCATTCTTGAAAGACATGTAGGAAATTCTTTCTACATATGAATATGCATTTGACAAAACATGCAAACTTAAGTATTATGTACATTTGTGTTAATCTTCCTTGTCCTCTTTCAGGACACTGAAATAAAATATGTATTTCAGTACTTTAATAAAATATAATAATGATTTTTCTAATTAATGAGAAAAAAAGGTCATTATAAACTGTGTTTTCTAAGCATTCTTCATATTATCAGTTTGACCTGATAAGAACCAAAATGATACAGATGGATTCCAGATATCTAAATACATAGGTAATTTTTACATAAGTTCAAGTTAAGAACCAAACAATTAAATTTCTAAGAACTGTTCTTTCCCGTAAGTGTGATTTTTAAACCCCAGATATTTTTTAAGAAATGAAAGTTAATAGCCAGTGTGTTATTATATTTCTATATAATTTTAAGTTTTAGTGGTTGCTGTTTTGTTTTGGTTTCTTTTTCCTAAAAAGATATATGCTGTCGCTTATATCTAAAACTAAAAAATATGCAGTTTTCCAACATAGAGTAAAATAGGCATGTATCATTTTGACTTAAACTTGTCCTAAACGCACATACACACACAAAGTCTTACTTTGACTTTATTTTAATTTGTGCATCTTATAATTTGTGGAGTGTACCTAATTTTGAAAATCTGTCTCTTGGCCCATTATAACATAGACATCCTTTAACTTAAGGCATTTGTATATCTTCTATTTATTACTTTAATACATAAAAATATAAATGCTCAAAGAAAGATGTGAGTCAAAATAAAGAGTCTTATGGGCAGACAGACCTTTCTGAAACCCTGACTTTTATGTACTGTCACAAGTAGTAGCAAAAAGAAAGGCAGAAAAATATTTAATTTCAAAGAATTTGAAAAATAGTATCAGGTTTTTACCTATGATTATTTATTATAAAAATTATATCTCATCTGACAGGAGAAGTAAGACAAAATTAAACAAAACCAGTACAGATGCAGCCCCTTGAAATGAGTTCCACTGAGTTTTCTAAACTTGGAGTTTGCTCTACGGTATTCATCTTACCATCCTGTTGCTATCTCAGAAAATCACAAGTCTTAATCTGCCAGCACTATAAGGATATCTCAGATAACCCACCAAGTATTAAAAAGCAAGAAAAGCTTATTTTTTTAGGAGGTGGACCATGCCAAATTTCTCCACATATGGGAATGTAGGTTACATGTAACCATCTCCATGTAGATACCTGAATTTAAGCATTTAAGTTTCGAGTAGAATCCTGAATAATTTAAGGAGTCTAATATAATGTAGCAGATAATCGTATATTATAAAACATTCTGTAATCTTTGTCTTATGACACAAACCTATAAATGGTTTATATAATGATGAAGAAGAAGGAGAGGGGAGTGAGTGAGAGAGCGGCTGCATGAGTTTGAGAGCCTCAAACCACAACAAATGACAATTTGTGTATTAGCTCCTTTTGTTATAAAAATACATTAATTTCTTTCATTTCACTTCAGAGAGCTTCCCCAATAAATATAAAAATATTTTTGACTGTATTTTCCATGAGAAATATATCCTGTCCTGCAGATAACTAAGATATCTGCTTTATGTAAATTTCATTTTAATACTCAAAAGTTAGCACAAGTGTAATTTCTGTACTCAAAGCTGTAAACACTATAAAAATACCATGATACTTCAGAGCAAACTGGATGCTTCCTGATTCTGGAGCACTCTTATAATGAATCAACTTCAAAACGCCTCAAATTCAATGAAAGTATTCCCAGTGGCTTCATTCAGCATTTGCTTAAACCTTGTTTCCGACAGAAAGATAGCATAGTAGGCAAAGAAAAAAGAAAAAAATCATTGTGCTTAATGGAAAACAGCAATCAGTGATACACAATTAACAGTTTATTTCAGCAACATTTCCCTGCTGTTTCATAGTAATGAATGGAGGCTGCATTTATTATTTTTTTTTTAAAATGTATTTGGTTCTTTTACAGAGTAACTAAAGAAATAGAGTTGAATAATGAGCTAGCTAGTAAATCATGAAGTATACTAGTTTAACAGTTTAATTATTGACAGTCATGTCTTCTGTTGCAGTATTTTGCTAAAACTTTGTAAATTACAGTGTAAAAATTAATGCAATTTTGTTGATAGCCAAAATAGTAAATGTCTATCAAAATTGCTTAAAATTTAAGAATGCTTGTATGTTAACCTACAACTTGTTAAACTCTAGTGTAGTCTACTCTTTTACTTCCTATTTGCATTCCCACTCCACTTTCACCCTCAGATATTTCAGCCACTGGACATGTTTGATCTACCTCTCTTTTCAAATGACACGCTACTCTTACCATTCATGAAAAATAATCCATTTTCACATCTGTTCAAATCACATATTACACACAAGACTGGTATCTGGATCCTGTGAAAAGCTGCTTTCCTAGCACCGTTCTTCCCTGATGCTCATCATTGCTACTCTTCTCTGAATACATTAATCATTCATGTATAATGACATAAAAGCCTGCCAGTGCTTTAGAAAAGGAGCCCTTTATTACACTTTCCTAACGGTCATTAATATCTATAACACTCAGCAGTTTTTCTGATTTTCTTTTGTGAAAGGACAAGTAGTGACTATTTGGCAGGGAGTTTGAAACTGTTACTACTTTCATTAATGCAGTTGGAATGCCAGGAAATAGAACAATAGATTTCATCTGCTCCTGATCAGGAAAATTTCTAGGTTTTCAAATACCTCTTATCTGCTTTCACTGAATTCATAAACACTAACCAAAGCAAAAGTTTGGTGTCATTATTGCATAGATTTTTCATGATCCATGTGTCTGCACTTTGACCTTTCCAGCAGTAGTAGTCAATATGACTGCCTTCCGAGTAAGATTGTACTAACATGCCTGGAGGCAGGCAAACATATACAGAAAAATGTCTATAAAAGTCTAAATTCAAGTGCTCATGCTCTACAAAAAACCTAATTCAGAGTGTATCAAGAGTGAAAATGTATCTACGGCAGATCTGTTAGCATAACTTCTCTGTGGCTTAAGAGATCAATAGACTGGTTTCTAATGTCATTTATAATGTATAAGGACATCAGTGTACAACCATAACATTGTCAGTAATTTAAAACACAATTTAAATTCCTTTTAAAAATCTCAAAACATAAAAAAAAAAAGCAAAATAGATTATTAGCAAGGACTGACTCCTTCACATTATGAAGTGTTGAAACATGTGGTATAAGGCCTACAAACCAAAGCTTTAAAAATAATATAAAAATCAATCAAGTTGGCTGATACCATTATTCTTGCAACTATCTTTCCCTCTTTCTCCACCGTGCTCTTGGCAGGCTGACTGGGAAGAGAAAAGAAGTTAATAAGCATTTTCTAAAGGATGTTCTGTTCTACTTCCACTGCTTATGAAGATGGTTGTTGCCATATGAGGCAATAGACCTTGTAACCTCATATTACTGCAAGCCATTATATAGAAGAAAGAGAAATATTTTAACTAGATAAGATAAACACTCAAATATATTTACAATGTACTTTTAATTTATAGCTAATAGAAGCTGAAAAGTTTTTTCGTCATTTTTTTTCCAAATGGCAGTACTTCATTTTGTATATCATTTTTTTTTATATATAAATCAATGATATATGTTTATATCCCCTGTCAGGCATCTTGCCTTGAAAAATATGTAATTTAAAGTATGCCACTTCAGGAGAAGCCTCATGGGAGGCATGCAAAATAGCAACTGGTATTTGCCTCATGCGGTGAAATTACAGAGATTTTTCAATATCTCAGTTTCCCATAGCAACCCACTTGTTGACCCACTTTAACAAAATGTTGTCTATTTTTGATTTCCAAAACTAAGCAAGAAAAGAAAACAGTCATTACTGAGTCGTCGCTGAAGAATGATTCCAAAAAGGACTGGCTAAATAAAAAAATGCACCGATTTTTTCTTTCAATACACCCTGTTTTTCAGTAGCTAGTTGTGTCTGTATGTATGAAAATGTAATGGCCATATTAATGCCTTTAAGAAAATATACTGGCTTCTTTTGTTGTAAGTAATTATTATGCAAGCCTTATATAAACATATATAGCTTTATCAATACCTTAAAAATGAAAAAATATAAACTGACAGTTATTAAGATGTTGTAAGTATGTTACTGCCTTAAAATGTGCAACCATTAAAAAAGTTAATTTCATTTCCTAGTTTTTTTTCATTGCTACAGACAATTCAGTTAACCTTCCAATAAAATGAACTAACACATCAGCTGAAAGCATATTTCTGGGCATCTGGAAGAAATTTTCAACTCCCAATTAACTGAAAAAAAATTAAAACATCATAAAAATAATTAAACCATCATTCTGTAATGGTTCTGTCACTTTCTCACCTTCCTTATATGCATATTTTTAGATAGAATCGCAACACGGGTTTGAGCTATGAGTCTAGAATATTCTTACTCTCAGCTGCAGTACACAGGGCACCTGATTTACATTTCTGCCAAGACACAGGTTAGAGTTTGGTGGATAGAGCTATGCTTTCTGTATGCTTTCTTTTTCCACATCCTGGACAATATCTCAGGTGTTGGGCATTATCCTGTGGTGGAGGAACTTAACCACCTGTAGCAGAATCAATCTTATTCCTATACTTCAACTGAATGAGTATTGTGGCTCTTTTCACAAATATAGGCTTTAGAGTTTAATAACATATTAAGCAAATTCATTGCCTGCACAAAGTCAATGAATTTCATTTGCAGTAGTGTATGTGGTATGTCTTCCTCTCCAGTGGACAGCAAAATGTTTATGGTTAGCGAATTTGACATGTGATTTTCCAGGAACCTTTATTACTGCTCTCAAAGCACTTCCCTTGACAGAGTTTTATTTCCTTTACTGAATAATTTAGAAGTTGATAGATATTTTTTTTCTTCTTTTTTTCTTGCTTGTTTGCTTTTTTTGCTTGATTCGGGGTTTTTTTATGAACATAGTGTAGAAATGTGAAAATGCAATCAAGCAACAAATTCATCTCCCTACTGATACAAAGGCAGCTCATTCATGAACTGCAAGAATCATCTTTCTACTTGCCACTTGCCACTACGCAAGGTCACATAATAGTGATGTTTGACTTTTAACGTCAGTGGTTAACCTTTGAGGATCCTCTTCTGATATCAGAATATCTAAAAGCTGATGAGATTTCTGGGGTTACATGCTAAAATTTTTAGGGAGGATTTTTTTTTTTTTTAAACAGGTAATTTCATTTTACTTTTTTTATGTTGAGATTATGTTTTCTGATATTCTAAATTTCTGTATATCTGTGAAATAAGCAAAGCTTCAGATTCAAAATAGTATAGAAGATAACAAAATCAAAGAGACAGACGTACATTTTAAAAGAAGTTTCACTGTGTCTTGCTGTGAGGAAGACTTTTATTCAGTGCCTGCAACAGGAAAGATTTTAGGAGAAGAAATGAATTTTGGGTATAAGAAGAAAAGACAAAATCATCCGCCTAAGAAGATGGATTACTATCTCTCTACTCATTGGCCCGGTACATTTTGTGTGACTGTATTTTTTTTCCTGTTCTTTTCTGTAAGAGCATAGTGATCAGATAATCTTGCAGACCTTGTAGGATTTGTTGTGTTCCTATTATAAGTTTAAAAAACTTTTCTGAATTTCTTTCATTCTAAAATCATGCTGGAAGCAGCAAAATAAAGTTTTCTTGGATTGTCTGGCTATTTGTGGACTCAGTGATCCAAACTATAATGATAAAAAGTGAACCAAGCTTTTATAAAACTTAGCACTAAAAGTTTAGTTAAATTGGCTAAAATACTGGAGGGTGGTTGTGTATTTTAGGAATGTTTATCTAGCTTGACAGAGTTATAGCTGCATCTTACATTTTCAGATAGAGGAAATATCAGCCTTTAGAGATATTTGAATAAAAATACTCAATACCAGAATTCAGCAGCCAAATGCCCAGAATTCATGGTGTGATGTCTGATCTGAAAATGCACAGTATTTGAAATGGTAAGTCTACTTTCAGTCTGCATGTGTTGATAATTAGTAATAGCACTTGAGATATTCCCATTTTTTATTGTAATTTTAATAAACTTCCCTCCTTCAGTATTTTTCATATTTTTCTGCAGTTAAATGAGAATTTACCTACTTAGTTTATATACTGTGCTTTATTTGCTGATATTTATGCAAATGAGAGTTGCAGCGTTTTGGGGTAAATTTTTGTTATATTTGGCATCAGGACTTAATTTTTTGCACCATTTAGACTGGCAAAGAACCGTGCTTAATTTCAAATTATTTAGACATTAATGGCACAAACGAATATTCAAAAAAATACCTAAAGAAGTAATTTAGAAATTTCAGTGGCTGTCTACATCTATGTGTTTTTCAAAAACTGATCTGAAGATACTTGTGTTATTAATTACCCAGAGACACCAAGAAACAATGTTTTTAAAAATTCCTATAAGACTAATAGATTATAAAGTTATTCTCACCATGAAAGTGTGTAACAGACATGGACATAAGTGTAATGAAAATGCACATCTGCATCCCTTCTCCACACAGCCTTATACTGGATTAAAGACTTTTCCATCGATACAACTGTCAAACTAAAATGAAAACTTCACTTCGCCTTTCATTAAAGGACTGTGTACCCATTTAGTTCAATATAGTGGAGTTTTTTTTTCAAAATTTACTTTATTGATTTTATCTGGTTTTCACTACAACTGCAGTTTGCTGATTTTCAAGCAGATCAAGACTAATATCTGCCCACTAGAACTAAACTTTGTCAAGGAAATTAATCCCTTGATAGTTCAATTGTAGTAAAGCTGATGGTGCCATGATAGCTCTTGAAAAGGCATATTGCAAAGTCCAAAAGCAACACTTTATCTCAAATAAAAAGCTAATCTTCAGTGCAGCCTAAGAAGAAAAATTCTGTTTCCTTTGTAAATCAGCATCAAAAATTCAGTCATTGCAGTTGCAGCAGATTTTGCTCAAATAGAGACTATTCTCTACATTAGAATTGGTTTATATTTTTTCTATCTGCCTTATTAGCAATTTTACTGTCTCAGGTGTTTTCCCTATTTATTAACAAATAACTTTAAGGGCATTTTGGCTCTGGTAATCAGGAAACTGGTGAGAAATTGATAGTACTGTAAGATCACATGAATTAAGTACTGAATGGTAAAGATGCAATCTATAAATATGTTATGGATTAAAGAAAAAACTTGATGAAAACAATAAGGAGGAAAGAAATTTAATTTTGAAAGAAATGTTGTGTCTGCAAAGGGAGTAGTGATGTTTCATGTGTCAAAACAGAATAAAAAGTGATAATAAAAAGCAAGCTGTGGTACCATTCCCCTGGTAAAAATGGGATTTGTTGCAGACTGTAGTGCATGATAGTACAAATTGTATTATAAACAGAGCTGACTAAATATTGCAAAAGAGCAATTTCCATCTGAGATCATCAGGTCTTAGTAACCCATGTTGCTATGCAGGAAGGCTGTTTAAAAATATTTTATTATAATCATTCACAAGTGAAAATTGGCATTTCCACAATGCTCACTCTTTGAATGATGAATTATATACATACATATCTGCATACATACACATATATGTATGTTCTATTAAAATAATTTATATGCAATTTTTTTTTTTTTTTTTTATTTGAACTGCCCAAAACCAATTTCAACTGAGAAGAGTTTTAATAGAATCAGTTAAGCAAAACACCAAAATGCTTTTTCTTGCTAAAATGCCCTTTGGGAACTGTAGTCTAAGTATCTATTTTCTTTTATGTGGCACATTTCTTTGACTAGTGCACGTAGTGGTGGCACTGAAATTACGATGATAATGAAAATATTCATCTTTCTGTTGTTCAACATAATTAATTCAGAAAAATAGACCTGTTAATAATGTCAGTGTTACAAACCAAAAATAATACATGACTAGAGAAAAATAAAAAAGAGGATTTTTTTAAAGGAGAGCATGGTGAGCCAACTCAAAACATCTGGCAATTTTAGAAATTTTGTAAAGGTGAGGAGTTTTGTAATTTCTAAGCCTTTTTTTCTTAATTTTTTTTAATTGATTTTTTTAATGCCAATTTGAAGAATAGGACAAAGATTTCATGACATAAATTCTAAATTTTATAATTAATTATTAACTTCTCCTAACATATTTTTCTTCCATATTTATTTGTCTATTATTTATTATAGGAATGATGACTTGTACTTCAGCAGTCAAGAATACTTTCCTTTTAATATCTACAGTCCAGCATTCAGAATCATTGTTCTACTTTAAAAATAACATGCCCTATTCAGAAATAGTAGCAATGCCACGTTAGATGCACACTTGATATAATAGACTCTCCCCCAAAAAAAACAGTCTGCAAATATCCAAAAGCTGATGTGGGTCTGAGAATGCTGTCGCATATGTTTCTAGAAGCCACAATTTGCATATGAAAAAAAACCCTCAGAATCCAGACAGACAATATTTTCTCATTTTTTCTCATTCCAATTAAAAGAAGAATGGGTGCAAGAAGGGAAGGATGAAGAGAAAATACATCACTTAGCCAGATTTACTTGCAAATGTACACATTTAGGGTATGGAAAACTATGTGAAAAAGAATCTAATGGTTTCTTATGCACTGTTTCTGATTACCATATTACCATGCAGTGCTGTAAATGGAGCTTCTGAAACTTTCCCCCAGGTTCTAAGTAAAAGTAGTGGTAAACAAGTAGTAAGATGGATGTATTAGCAGAGTGGTTAGCAAAAGAGAGTTGGAAAATTTTTTATAGTTTCTAGGCCTCAAATGTGCCCTTTTGTTATCAAGGTTTTATCAGTGGATTAAGAAATAGCAAAAAGATAAAATAAATAAAAGATGATTAAAAGAAAAACTTTTTTTTTTATTAAAAGCTGCATGTAAAACCATGATGATGGAGAAAAGTTTTAAACCAAATGAACTTTAGATTTAGGATACATTTTTGTAGTTTTCTGCAATATTTCTTAAAGTTAACGGGTAATACATGATATAAACACTGAACTTTATAAAGTAAAAGATGCTGAAGCTCTTCCATAGCTTCTGCATATCACACAAATTACTACTTTCCAATTAATAGTCCTTTTAAAACACAATTGGCATTCTGGAGATATAGTAAATAATCTATGCTACTGATATTATGTATTCACACCATAGATATGAGCTCTAGACAAACAACTACAATATATGCTGCAGATGCATATTAAAACACAAATTACATTAAGGATCATGCTTTAAAAAGAAACAGAACCCAGGCTTCAATTTTGCACCTGCAGTCATTTTCCAGAATCAACTGTTGTGGACACATAATTGCAAACCAAATGATTGCATTTGTTGCAAATGTTGAGATAGTTAATTTTCAGGCTCTGTCATCCAGTTACATATTTAAATGCTGTAATTTGTGTCAACAATTATTAATTTATATAAGATTTTTGTTTCAAATTTTATTTCATTTTTACAAATTGGGGCTTAATATCCATGCACATTATTGTCTTCAGGTACATTATTTGTTGAAGAAAAGGGGGGTATTTGTAATAACATGAAAAGGAGATTTTTTTTTAACCCAAGTAAACATTTCTGGTGAAACCTCATTTTAATCTGTATTTTATCTAGATTAAAGCGTCAAAATGGAAAGCGTAGGTTTTGATAAAAAAGAAATGCTTGGGGGCAGGAGGAGTCCAAAGTGGGTTAAAGCTACTTAAATATTTTTAATTCCAAATTTCTAGCATGTTAGAATTTTCTTAGACGTTGCTGGTTATATTTCTTAGACCTTTGAAGCTGATTTGCTTCTATTATCCATTTGACTGTAAGAATGTTGTTCCTACAGACCAGCTATGTTACGCTGAAAGTGCTCGTTTCAAATCACATGCCATCAACATTCATCCTCTAGTATTCATTACTCTAGGTTAATTTTGGCAGGAACCTACACAAAATCTTGAAATACTACTTTAAATTCAGTTAAAGGTTTAGACAGTGTGTTCTGGATCTTAATAAAATACTTTTTTTTAGTGAAACTTGACTCTGGCAGAAAAATTCCAGCCAAAACTTCTCATATTCATGCCACCTGACCTTTGACTTCCCTTACACAATATTTTGTACATGCTCGTAAAGCTCTCCTGTGAAGATAAAAGAATGCCCAGTGAGTTTATCATACTCATGGTTTTTAGCTATAAATAAATGGATTAACTGTATTTGGAAACAGGTTAATTTGAATTCAGTTTTGCTTGGTCTTCCACAGGACCAAACCACAGATTACTTATTTAAATGAAACACATTACCTTTAACAAGATTATCTGACTTTGTCTGTGCTAGCTATTAGTAGATACCAAGCCATAGCTCAGCTATAAGAACATGAAGGTGAAACTTTCATGAGAAACACAAAATCCTGTTTCTGCATTATATGGAGGGTTGGTAGCTTGCCACACCTTAATGGTACACTTTTCTAAAATAGGCCTATAAGGTCTTTATGTCTTACAACCCCTGTTACTTATATATTAAGGTTTTCTGGTTTGAGCAATGGAAATAGCTGTGTATTTTTCTCTGAATTCAAAATGTTCTGTTTGTTTCACATGAAAAAAAAAAAATGAAAACCAGGAAAAAAAAAAAAAATGAACAAACAAACTGCCTACTCAGTTACTTCTGTCCTCAGATTAGAATTTATCCTGGTGATGAAAATTCGCAAAGTACTGCCAGCACAGATTAGCTGACATCCCATGCGTGTATCCAGATCATGTACATCATAAACAAGGTGCACTAATTAGGGAACTGTGCCTAGCTACGGATTTTGCCTATTATCCAGTATCAAATGAATTTGTAGTGCTTGAAAGGGGTTAGGAAAAGTAATGGCTAAATTACTATCACCACTAAGAGTAGGATTTGGCTCACAGTTTAGGACACCAATGGATATCTAATTATCTTGCCAATATTGTCAATGTTGCAAATAGATCCTCAGAAGCTGTTTAGCTGATCAGCAATCCAAACACAGGATTGAGTTTCCCAGAGACATACGTTGTCATTGTAAATACTTTTGAGTTACATTCTTAGGCTTCACTTATCTCTTAATTTCAGAAGGATGAGTTTCTCTGCAAGTTTTATGTTGTATCCTTTAGCCACAGATATCCAGAAGTGTCAAAAAATGGCACTAAATACTTATATTCTTAATCCCACCTTAAATTTCCATGTTACAGAGGGCTGAACTGCTCTTTAAAGGTTGTCATGTTTAATAAGCAAACAGTTCCCTGCATGAAAACACTATATCATTTTAGGTGCTCTAAGTTATCAGAGATAACTCTTATCAACTTAAATACAATGCAGAACTCATAGGACAGCAGAATCCTAGCAGCATAGTCAATGAAAAGATACTTGAGAACATTCAATTGACATTATCGCTATCTAACTTGTAAATAACCTATAGATATCTAACTTGTAAATGAACTGACCGCTAGTTCACATGTGAATATCTACATACAGACAAGTGCATCTGCAAACAGAACCTCAGTCTCAGTTTCATGGGCTTTTTGCAGTATTTTTTTTTTTTTTTGTTAAATATGTGAATTTAGGTGGAATTCCCATACCTGAAGCTAAAGCAGAAGTTCTTGTAGAGCCATCTGAAAAGGAGAAGGAAAACCTGGTGAACATAAAAGTATGGACCATTACATGTTGTTGATACATATAGCTTTGGTGCCTTCAATAGAGTTACATTGATTTACATCATTCAAGGAGCTGACTGAGCACTCGGTATTGTCTGAAGCCTGTATTCTTTGACACTAACAAGGCAAGATGTCATACAGCAAAATCTTTTTATCCTTAAAACTCACAGGAGAAAAAAGAATTAAATTATCTTTCACTTAACTATATTAACAGTGTCTGCATACAGAGACATGTCTCTTTATTTTTTTCATTACTCTAAAATAAGCTATTTCTTGGAAAGACCTGCCTCAAAATTATTTGAAACTAGCTAAGTCTTCAAAATATAAAAATTCAAAAGGTAATGATTTCAATTATCAAAATGTTGGGTTTTTTTAGAAAGTAACCTCTTTATGTTTTAGCATTTAAGAGAGAAAAAAAAAAAAAGTCAATTTTGCAATTAGATGTTGACTTTCTAATAATTATAAGCAATATCTTGATAACTCACAGCCAATAATAAATACCGTATTTATTGTATTATATCTCTGTTCAGTTTTTAATTACTTAAACAGCAAACTTGGCAAAAATTAGCTTAGAAAATTTCTATAGTGAATCTATTTCCTTTTTAGTGATGGCTTTTTATATGCACCCGAATGCATTATTTCCTTGTTTCCCTTATAGAACATTTATGAGGATAAATAAAGAAAGTAGTTTTGAATTGATTAGTCTAGGTTTACTTTGTTTTCATATACGCTTGTGCAGGTATGAAAAAAGAAGCGTCAGAGATGAATTCACATTTTCTTTCGAAAGAAAAACATTTCTGTACTCTTTTTGGCGCAAGGTTTTGTGTACTTGACAAAGCCACTGAGTATTGTTCAGAGTAGTGACCAGGATCATTAAATGCTGTCAAAAAGGAGCAATATTTTTCTAGTGACATCCACCAAATGGTAATGCCCTTTGGCACTATTCCTAAAAGACTGAAAAATATAGCAGAATGCTATGGGAAATTTTTGTTATTGTACATGAAATACCAAGCAGAATTCTTGAGCAGGCCAGGGGATAAGATGACATATCACAGAATCATAGAATCATAGAATAGTTAGGGTTGGAAAGGACCTTAAGATCATCTAGTTCCAGCACTCCTGCCATGGTCAGGGACATCTCACACTAAACCATGCCACCCATCGCTCTATCCAATCTGACCTTGAACACTGCCAGTGATTCACAACTTCTTTTGGCAACCCATTCCAGTGCCTCACCACCCTTACAGAAAGAATTTCTTCCTCAGATCCAATCTAAACTTCCCCTGTTTAAGTTTGGACCCATTAACCCTTGTCCTATAACTACAGTCCCTCATGAAAAGTCTCTCCCCAGCATCCCTATAGGCCCCCTTCAGATATTGGAAGGTTGCTATGAGGTCTCCACACAGCCTTTTCTTCTCCAGGCTGAACAGCCCCAACTTTCTCAGCCTAAATCTTATTTTAATAATATAGTACTTTCATTACTGTAAGGGTGATGAGGGACTGGAATGGGTTGCCAAAAGAAGTTGTGAATCACTGGCAGTGTTCAAGGCCGGGTTGGACATAGCCTTGGGTGGCATGGTTTAGTTGGAGGTGTCCCTGCCCATGACAGAGGGGTTGGAACTTGATGATCTTAAGGTCCTTTCCAACCCTAACTATTCTATGATTCTACTATTATATTTATTTTTAACATATATATATATATACATAAAAGCATTGTGGATTAGAATTTCATTGCTACCTGTACTAACTGGATGGGTCCATATAAAAAGAAAATCTTGCAATTTTGATCTAGGTTCTCATACCAGGAAAAAGAAAAGGAATTAGGCTGTAGTTTAACCCCCACAGTAAAGCTCAGTGATTCATATTATTAAAGATTTCTAACTCAAAAAAAGTATGCCCAGGACAGGAATAATTTTTACCTATAATTAATAAAAATACTACTTATGTTCTGACGGCATGTCAAGTTTTGCTCAGTGCCAAGTAAACACTTGGTGCCACTCATATACAAAATCAGAGCTAGCAGTAAAGGCATCTTCTGACTATGCCAATTTTTCCAACTATTTAGTTTGATGCAGTGCTGAGATAATTTCTAACTAACTTATACTAGGTGAAGGGCTATTTAGACCTTATCTATCTTCACCTTTGGCATTTGTTTCAGAAACAACTAAAAGCAGTGTGTCATGAAAAATGTTCAATATCATCTTTACAGCCCCAGAGAGGTGCCTCTGCATTCTAGGAAGCACAAGCACTTCCTAATGAGCATTTTCCTGAGAGTTTCTTACTTAATTAAAGAAAGTGGACTAGAAGCAGAACCTAGCACATTTTTGTTACACGATAACAACTACAAATTATGAAGAAGTATCATCAATAACTCAATAAATACTTTATCTCTACAAATAAAATTTTTGGCTATGATTTGCAATCTTTTTTCTGGTAGCTGAAATGTAACTTGCATTTATGACACCTATATATATTCATAGTTGGAAACCTGACTGCCACAGAAAATTATTTATCAGGAGATAGTTAATTTTATTTCTTTTTTTAAGTAGAATAAAAAATTCTTTTATGTAGTCAGATAACATCTGAAAGTACCCTGGTTTTAATATACTGAAATTGCATTGTGGAATGATGAAAAGATGCTGGTATCCTGAACCACATTGGCAAAGAGAAACACCTGAAATGGGATCTTAAAGTCATTTTGAAAGCATATAAGCTTATCATTTGAACAAATTTATCATTCCTTGATTAAATTTTTATCTACTGATTGATTATACTAACTTCATCAGGTTTAGGGTTCTTTTAAACTATTTAGGTAGCCACATTTTGAATAAAAACATCAAAACATAGTACTAAACAGTGTATTAGAATTAAGCAGGACTAGATTTTCATGTCATTTTATATCAAATTTGCAACAATTTCCATTAATTCAAGCAGCAAGCAGCTATATATGAATAACTAAAATCCACTAAAATGCATTCTTATCTATGGTTGCTTTATTCATGGAGTAATGTGCATTCTCATTCATGACTAAAGAGCTCAAAAGAAGTTACAGAATTGTTGCATCCGAAATTTTTATAGTAAAGAGTATTTTTGAAGAACTCACATTTTTAAAAAATTAATTGCAAACCAGAAAATGAATGGCAATATGCAGTTAGCCCCTGGTGTCTAGCGTTTCCATTCAGTATGCAAGTATTCAATAGCTATTTTGTTTTCCATTTGTCTTTTATTATTGAACTATTTTTTGTGAGTTGTAGAGAAAAGTTAAAACTGAGGATATTTTAATTGGAAGAAACGATTAAAACTACCTAACAATAGATCAAAATTATCATATTCTGTGTCTGGGGAAAGGTAAGTCAACATGCATGCCATTTTGGAAGCAGCACATGACAGGCAGTAAGACATAAGCTAAACTCAGAAAGCACAGAAAATTCAATCTAAAATTGTACACGTCACAATGAAATCCTAATTTTTTGTTTTCCTAATAATTGTTGCGCATTAGTTTGGAGGGAGGCAGTTTTAAAAATATCTAAAGCTAAATCCTATTTTTTTGTTTTGTTTTGTTTTTTACATAGCCGGTGATCATTGTCCAAGTCTGCATAAATTACATCAGCCATTCCAGATTTAACATTTTCCTTGAGCTATGCCTTGCTGCAGACAGCATATTAGGAATAATGAAACATAGAAAAAAATATTCTTTTGCTATTTCTGTACTATGAAATCAACTTAAAATATGTTGAAAGGTCTACCAAAGGACATGATATCTACTGCTGGCTTTGGAGGAAAAGGCTTAAGGAAAGTATATGTAATGTGAATTTTCCACCTAAATGAGCTCAGAAAAAGACTCTTCTTAATGTAAATCAGACTTGATAGGAATCACACAGTGTAACTTCAGGTTTTACACGTCATTGGTTAGGCAATTTCCATCAATAAAACATACACTTTGGTAGAAAAAGGTAGGTTTTCCACAGGAATAGATTCTTGTGATCAGCAGTGATTTATTTCTAAGTCATGGTTTCTGTCCTGTATTGTTCCTCAGGTTTCTATCAGAATCAAGTAGTTTCAAACCTCACAGCAGAAATTGATTAAGAGATGGTGCAAGCAGAATGGTTTAGCTCAGTATATGTGATGGGTTGGTAACAGCGTTTTCTGGTTTTTCATTTAACTTATTTTGGGCATTAAAAATGTCTTTAAAGTATGGTATATTACTAATAAGAGATGCTCAGAATCTTGATGTTTATAATTAGGGTTCTTAGCTGCCATCTTCCCAATATGCTTGGAAGACCATCTAAAACATGGTCCAGCGTGGCCTGAGGTCAGAGTCTGCTCATGCATAATTTTTAGATCTCTGACTTTTTACCCTGAGGAAGAGGAAATATCTGCCTAAGTGATGCTTGCCCTGCATTTTTTCAGAGCCTGACAGAAAATTAAGCTGCAACTGGGAAAATAGGGTCCTTCTGCCAAGGAGTTAGCAGGCAGTTACTGAGAAAGACATGGGCAGCAACCATCACCAGGAGAGCATTTTTCAGCACACAGTGGAATGACAGTCAAGAAAAGTGTCCTGGATCAGAACTGAGAATATAGATTAGTTAGTAGAGGTGAGATTCCTGTGTGAAGACTATAAAGGCCTTTTATAGGCTATTACTTAAACACTGTAATCTTGTTCTCAAGGTTATTGGCTTTTTTATACTCTAATAGCACATAATTTCTACATGGCAGGCTCAAATTCTAGAAATGAGGTTATTTATGCTACCCTAACATTGCAATTTACTTGATTGCTAAATTCTTATCTTTGTTGTTGGTGTCATATTTTTTTGATAGCATTTAGGAAACTAAGGTCTATAACTATTTCTGTTGTACCTGTTATGCTTCATCCAATAAAATTCTACAATATTTATCTGATATAGATATTTATTTATTCTACAATAAAATCCTGCAATATTAACTAAATGTCATTATGCATGCAGACAGACTGCATGTATAGATAAAATTTGTAGATACAATAAGATGTAACTAACATTCTACTCTAAGGCCATTGGATTTTATTGTATAGTGTGTTAATACCCATTAAATTAACTAGTAACATGTTGGTAGAATACAAGGAAAATATATGTGTAACAGGGTCACAGGAAATAATATTTTATCTGTCAGAAGCTTGGTTTGTATGAAAACAGGAAGGGCTCATAATAAATGGAAGACTTATCAGTAATAATAGAGTAAGACAAGAATGACTCTATTGCAAATATTTGTCAGAACTGTCTGATTCATCCTCTATGGACAACAAATGCTTTTGAGAATCCCCCGTGTAAACTACATGTAAACTATAGCTTCCAGTTCCCACTGCTATCGATCAGATTCTTCTACATCTCAGGATCAAGGTCGATGGCAGCAGCTTCAAAGACCTTTTATTCTGTCAAGAAAAAAAAAATAATAAGATTAGATAATTTAGGGTACACTTTCATGGAATGAACCCAATTAACCTGCCTTTAGTATGTTTTGTATTAACTACCAAGTTCCTTCAGTGAAACCTTACTACTTTAAAATTCTATATCTATCTGGGAAGTCTCAAAAAGAGCTTAGGTAAAGGTGACTGTCTCAAGAGAGGACGCCTGCAGCGCCTGACCGGGGAGAGGCTCGGCGTCCAGGAGCTTTAACTCGGAGCAGCAACAGGCACTGAGGGAGCCACAAGTCCTCAACAGGGCTTGCCCAGGAGCCGGCAGCAATGCGGACACGAGCAGCTGAGTCACAGGAGGCAGCGCCAGGAGGAAGGGCAAACAGAGTGGTTAAAAACCTGCCCAAGGGAGTGCGAGCAACCGGGAGTGTGGCGAACTGGGCGGGTTCGAGGCGGTTCGCATGGCAGTTCGAACAGGCAGGCGAGCGGGATGGTGAGAATTCGCCTTATGAGCAAGGTCCGATCTGGGAGCTCTGCTCTTGCTGCCCCAGCAGTGGCCAGCGTAGGCGCCCAGACAGAGCCGATGAGAAGGGAGGCTGCATGTAGAGCTCGGTGTGCAGAGAGCTCCTGCGCTGCTCTCCTGAAAGGCGGGTGCGCAACGGGCAGCGCTGCACTCTGTGCTCCCTTGTGGAGGTCCTCCTGCAGCAGGGGCTGAGCTGCGGGACGCTGTTACTAGGCTGAAAGAGGTCAGGGAAGCTGAGAGGAAGCAGCACTGCTTGCTCCAGGACCAGACTGTGCAGGTGCTTCAAGCATCTACTGTCATGCACGAAAGGAGGTCTTTAACCCAGGAAGCTGGGAAACAGTAACAGAAAAAAAAAAAAAAAAAAAAAAAAACAGAAGAGGAAGAGGACAATTAAAAGTAAGGGGCTTTCTCCTAAATCTGTTGTCTCCATCCGGAGCTGCTTTGCTGTCCTGCAGGGGACTGATGAGGAGCCACACTCCCACCATGAACAACCAGCTGATGCACTGGTAAAGAAGATCACTACTGGTGCTGCTAGAAAAAAGTGGCAGGCTGTAGCAGTAGGGGACTCTAGTGTGAAAGGAACAGATGCACCCATCTGTCAGCCTGTCCCAGGCTCAAGGGAGGTGTGTTGCCTGCTAGGGGCTCAGATCAGGGATGTTGCAGAGAAGCTGCCTGCTCTAGTCGGTCCCACTATTTGCCACTTCTAGTAATGAATGTGGGTGCTACTGATATAGATAGCAGTAGCCTGGAGAACATAAAGAACTACAGGGCTCTGGGAGAGGTGGTTAGGGGCTCTGGAGTGCAGATTGTCTTTTCATCAGTTCTCCAGGAAAAAAAGGCTAAGAGGATTGGACAGGTTAATAAGCGGTTAGAAGGGTGATGCCATAGTCAGCAGTTTGGGTACCTTGAAGACAGGACTCAATTTAGTAGGCCAGGTCTACTGGGGGATGGTGGAACTTGTTCTGACAAAGTAAGGGAAGAGTGGATTTGGTAGAAGACCTGCCAAGCTGGTCAAGGATGCTTTAAACTACATGTGTTGGGGGATGGAGGTATCATTCCATTCCAACACACCCAGTCACTTGCCAGCACCTATAGTAAATGTTCAGAGCAATGTAGAGATATTCCAGCTGCTCCAGCTAATGAGCCAGCTTCAACTGGAGCTCAGCTCAGCTGCCTCTATACAAATGCCCGTAGCAAGGGGAACAAACAAGAGGAATTAGAGATGTGTGCATGACTATGGGTGTATGATATCATAGGCATCACAGATACATGGTGAGATGGCTCCTATGACTGGTGTATTGGAATGGAAGGTTACAGGCTCTTTAGGAAAGACAGGCCTGGTAGGCAGGGGTGGGGGAGTTGCTATTTATGTTAGGGATAGGCTGGAGAGTGTGGAAGTCTGTCTGGGGACAGGTGAGCAGTCAATAGACAGTTTGTGTGTCAGGATTAAAGGGAGAACAGCTGTGGGAGACATTATAGTAGGGATCTGTTACAGGCCACCTGACCAAGAGGACTTGGTGGATGAAGTCTTCTATAGACAAATAGGAACAGCCTCACACTCACAGGCCCTTGTTCTCATGGGGAATTTCAATTGCCCTGATATCTGTTGGAGGGGTGGTACAGCCCAGCACAAACAATCCAAGAAGTTCCTTGACTGTATGGAAGACAACTTCCTTCTGAAAGTAATAGAGGAGCTGACAAGGAGAGGTGCCATGCTTGACCTCATCCTCACCAACAGGAAAGGTCTGGTTGGAAATGTAACACTCCAGGGCAGCCTTGATTGCAGTGATCATGAAATGGTCAAATTCAAGATCCTCAGGAATGTGAGAAGAGCGTGCCCCCAAGCTCACTGCCCTGGACTTCAAGAGAGCAGACTGGCCTCTTCAGGAGCCTGCTCAGCAGGATTCCATCAGATATAGCCCTCGAGGGCAGGGGGGCCCAAGGCTGTTGATTGATATTCAAGAATTACCTGCTGCAAGCTCAGGAGTAATACATCCCTACTAGAAGGAAGTACTGCAGGAAGGCCAGGAGACCTCCTTGGATGGATAGTGAGCTGCTGAGGAATATTCAAAGGAGAAAAGAGGCTTATAAAAGGTGGAAGCAAGTACAGGTGTCCTGGGAAAATACAGGGATGCTGTCCAGGAAGCTAGGAACCATGTTAGGATAGTTAAGGCCCAGTTAGAATAAAACCTGGCCAGGGATGTTAAGGATAACAGGAAGGGATTCTATAGGTACACTGCAAATAAAACTTGGCTAGGGACAACATGGGCCCTCTCCAGAAGCTATCGGGAGAACCCTGCATTTGGAGAAGGCTGAGGTTCTTAACAACTTCTTTTCCTCAGACTTCACTGGTAAATGCTCTGACCACATCGCCCAAGTCTTGGAAGGCACATGCAGAAACAGTGAGAATGAAGAACCTGGGCCAACGGTAGGGGAGGATCCTGTTTGAGACCATTTTAGGAACCTGAATATGCACATGGGACCTGATGAAATCTATCCATGGATCCTGAAGGAGCTGGAAGATAAAGTTGCTAAGCCACTGTCAGTCATATTTGAAAAATCATGGCAATTAGGTGAAGGTCCTGATGACTAGAAAAAGGGAAATATAACCCCCATTTTTAAGAAGGGGAAAATGAATGAGACAGGGAATTACAGACTAGTCAGCCTCACCTCTGTGCCTGGCAAAATCTTGGAGCGGAATCTCCTGGAAGGCATGCTGAGGCACAAAGTGCTTGGTGACAACCAACATGGCTTCACTAAGGGGAAATCCTGCCAGACCAATCTTGTGGCCTTCTATGATGTGGCTATGGAACTGATTGACAGGAGTAGAGCTGCTCATGTCGTCTACCTGGACTTGTGCAAAGTATTTGACACTGTCTCACATGACATCCTTGTCTCTAAATTGGCGAGACATCAATTTGATAAGTGGACCACTCGGTGGATAAAGAACTGGCTGGATGGCTGCACGCAAAGAGCTGTGCTCAATGGCTCAATGTTCAGCTGAAGACTAGTAACGAGTGGTGTCTCTCAGGGATAGGTGTTGGGACCGGTCTTGTTCAACATCTTTGTCAGTGACATGGACTGTGGGATTGAGTGTGCCCTCAGCAAGTTTGCCGATGACACCAAGCTGTGTGATTCAGTTGGTACATTGGAGGGAAGGAATGCCATCTAGTGGGACCTTGACACACTTGTGAGGTGGGCTGATGCCATCCTGATGAAGTTTGACCATGCCAAGTGCAGGGTCCTACACCTGGATCATGGCAGTTCCAGGTACAGCTACAGGTTGGGCAGAGAAGAGATTCTGAGCAGCCCTGCGGAGAAGGACTTGGTTGATGAAGGATGCTGGTTGAATCAAAAAGGAACATGATCCGGCAGTGTGCGCTTGTGGCCCAGAAAGCCAACAGTATCCTGGGCTGCGTCAAAAGGAGTGTGAGCAGCAGGTCGAAGGAGGTGATCCTGCCCCTCTGCTCTCGTGAGACCTGACTTGGAATATTGTGTGCAGTTCCGGTGTCCTCAACATAAGAGGACATGGAACTGTTGGAATCCAGAGGAGGACCATGAGGATGATCAGGAAACTGGAGCAACTCCCGTATGAAGGTAGGATGAGAAAGCTGTGGCTGATCAGCCTGGAGAAGAGAAGGCTACGTGGAGACCTCATAGCTGCCTTCCAGTATCTGAAGGGGGCCTATAGGGATGCTGGAAAGGGACTCTTCATGAGAGACTGTAGTGAGAGGACAAGGGGTAACGGGTTCAGGCTTAAACAGGGGAAATTTAGATTGGATCTGAAGAAGAAATTCTTTACAGTAAGGGTGGTGAGGCACAGGAATGTGTTGCCCCGGGAAGTTGCAAATACTCCATCACTGGAGGTGTTCAAGCCAGGTTGGACATAGCCTTGTGTGGCACGGTTTACTGTGAGGTGTCCCTGCCCAGAGCAGGGGGATTGGAACTGAATGATCTTCAGCTCCTTTCCAATCTTTTCTATGATTCTATGATTTTATGCCTCATAATAAGACTTAAAATCCTACTAATATTGCTATTTAAAATCTTCCTCAGATATTTCTCATATTAAAATGAAAAAAACAAAACAAGTGTATGAAAAAAGAAGGAAAAAACAAATTAAAAAAACTGTATTTTTTCCTTAATAATTTTTTTTCTTCATTATCCATGGACTTTAATGGAGTTTTAATTTGTTGTTACACCAAAGTTTTTTGCTTCATTAGATCTCTGTGCCAATATTCACAGGCCTTATTGATTTCCTGTCTTTTTAGGTATTCAAGACCTTTTCAGAGCTTACCTCCCCCTGGACTGTTTTTCTCACATTGAGTTGCCACTGTTAATCTTTCAGAAGAGAGGCTGAAAGCTTTTAAGCTTTCTGCAATACATCCTCATCTTTAACATGTTCCAATTAATTAAGTGAATTGACAAGACAGTTTTTTTCCCAGGCATAGGATAATACAGAATTTCCTATGATGATTCTTCTGTAGCAAAAAAAAAAAAAAAACTCTCAGTGATCTCACAATATGTAAAGGGTACATTTGAATGGTACATTATAAATATTTAGCTCTTTCTTGCACTGATTTTGAGGTGTCTCTTCAAATCTAACCTAGTTTACTAATGTTAGAATACCAGTAGTTTATAAATACTCTCATACTGTCAAATATTAAATTTCTTGGCATTCTCAGTTACCTCCCTCTTGGACAGCTATACAGACCATAACTGGAAGTCCTACTGGCAAATTAGAAGTCTGAAACTTGAATAATAAGGGAAGATAAACTCTGGTCTCTTTAAATGCAGTGTTTCTAATTTGTGGTTGGGTTCCATGCGGATTAACCTTTAAGAAGACAAGAATTTTCTTTTGGAATTGTTACTTACCCGCTTCATTCCCACAGCTATTCTAAATAAATTCTCATTTGAGAGAGCTTAGAAATAATTTGAATAATAATACAAAGCTTTCTGGATCTTAGTATCAAGAGCTAACAAAGCCCAAATGGTTATTTGGTCTTCTAACCAAGTAGATATTGACCCCTACATAATCTAGTATTAGAAATGTTAAAAAAAATACATTTTTTCCACGCAACAAAAATTATGCTTTTTAATATTTTTTTCTTATACAAATCATAAAGATGTGTCCGATACTTTTATTTTTTCTGATGGGCAACTTAACAGACAAAAAAGAATTCTTGGCAAGTAGAAAATTGTTTTAGTTTGCTATAACAAATGTTCTACTAGATGTCATATCTCCTTGATTATCAGAAACTGAGGCAGACAAGAAACATTCAGGGAAACCATGGAACAAGACAAGACCATGGTGATGTCATATTTTGTAATTTAGCTAGGAACCATGACAGGTGTTCTTCAAAAAAAAAATTTTTATCGTAAAGGAATTACTGTAAAATCACTATTTCTCTCCAGTTTGATTATGCATATGTTACAAAGACAATTTTACAAAGTTATTTACGGTCAATGTATTGTCACACCTGCTATTTCTTTTCTAACAATGAAGATAACGATCATTACAAAGTTGGAAATTAGATTGTCTTGGTATTCTCATTGATAGAGAAATACATCTCAGGATACTCAGTGTTTTGTTTTAAATAAAAATAAATATATAAGTAAATATATAAGTAATATCTTAATATTTTTCCTAGTATAATCTCAAACAGCAGAACTATAATCTGACTGACCTGTGATTCCCCAGGGATTGATTTTTCTTTCTTTACTGAAAAGAGATACTGTGTCTTTCCTCCACCTTGCTTCAGTGTTAGCTTTATTTCAAGCTTCATTCCAATGTCTGTAAGACCTCAGGATAAGACCAAAATCCAAAAATAGGTTGGTCTTTTTTTTTTTTTTTGTCGGGATTCATAGGTAGGTGTTAGCAGATACTTCTCTTTAAATAATTTATAAGAATTGGTTTCCAACTGTTCTTTCCCTTTTTTTGATGTTCATTTCTATCCTTTCAATTTTATTTTATTTTTTAATTTGTGTGCGTGTGTGGGTCAGTGTGTGAGTATTCAGTCATAATCTTTTTTGTAAAAAAAAATCAAAGAGAAAAAGGTTCTTTTATTTTTTTTTACTCTTCAGAGTAGACCACTTGAATGCTTTCCCTCCCTGATTAGTAATGGAACTAGACTTTCTATTCGTCTTAGTGTATATTGTATTATCTCTTACCTCTGTTTCTAATGATCTCAGAGAACTCTTTTCTCTCCCTAATCTTTCTGACTCTATCCTTGCATACTTGCTCTATTTATTTATAATGATCTTTGGTAATATAGCATTGCTTCTACTTTGTGAATGACCTTTTTGATTTCAGTGTCATCAATATTAGTAATAAAGCTGTCAAATGCATCTGTGGTTATGGTTTATTCTTGCCTGTGGACTGAAATCATTAGCTGTTGTGCATATAGGACTTTTTAGTGAGTGTCAGTCACTGTATTCCCTTTTGCTACTTTTTTCTTTTTTCCTAAGAGAAATTAAATATTTCACCTACTGAGGTAAGCATTCTAAAGTGTATTGTTTTCTCTTCTGGCCCTCTTTCTTACTAAGTATTTTCACAATAAAATTGCTTTCCTTATTCATATTTTAGTTTCTTTCAGTTTTAAGTCAAGAAAAAAAAAAAAAATCAGTTCAGGTCAGTCTTATCTCTGTAATTTCTTTCATTCACTGAATTGAAATGTTAAAGTGGAAAGAACTTCCCATGTTACTGAATCAAATCTATATTGAGAAGTCTTACAACTGTTTTTCTGATACAGATCCATCCATGTCTTAAATAGCCTGGTTTATAATCCTTTATCTGATATTAGAAAGTTGTCCTAGAACCTCACTTTCTAATTTGCAACCTAAGTATGCCTATTATATGCACATAATTCTTTTGCCAGCTTTATTCTTTATTCTACTTACTTCTTGTCTTTCATGTGGTCTACTTCTTTCATTAAAGTTATCAATGCTTTTTAAAAATATACCGAGCTTTATATATTTACTGTATTGTATATTTCAGAAAGAAGATTAAAGTATTTAAATGCTTATATCTTGTCTTTCCACTGTTGATTGCCTTTCTATGTCCTCTTTGCTTTCTTTTTCAGTTGCTTCCTTTTTTCACTTGTGTTGTTTCTTTTTCAACAAGAAGACTGAATTCAAGTTTGAATGTCTTTAAAGCTAGCTTCCATCACTAAAAAGTTTAAGGTGTTGATTGAATATTTTCCTGACATCAGCATCATCTAGCTGTAACTACAACCATTTGCAGTTCTTGCATATTTACATCAGTGTTTGCTGTAATCAAGTTATGTCCCACAGAATTTAGTTGCTAACAACTAGAAACTTTTAAGATACTTTCAGATGAAGATTTTCCAGCTGTCTGATGGTCATGATGGAAAACACTTCTACAGCATTGATTTCTTGCATTTCATGTATAAGACTGGAATAAATATAGGATCAAATTTAACTCATTAGTTTATATAACTGCAGTCACCACAGGGATAAAAATCCCTATAAAACATTAAGCACTAAATGAAGCAGAGGAATGAAGTACTTAGCCTTAAATAAAAAAAAAAAGACAAATAGCTATATAGTTAATTGCATTCTGATTCAACTGTCTTGGCTTAAAGTTGTACCTGTGGGAAGATGTCTTTAATATCTTTCACATCAGCTGAAAAAAATAAACAAGTAATTTGTCTATAAAGTAGCCTAGCACAAAACAAACAAACAAACACAAATGAAATACTGGACACCATGTTATTATTTTATCTCATAGAATCTAAAATTTAATCTAAAAATTAATCTGAACTGCTCAAGTATAAATGCTTAGTATGCATACTCAGCTTTAAACTTCTAAATGTCATTTATCATTATGCTTTTTGGAAAAATAGTTGTCAGTGGAATTAGAATCAGGCATAAGAGGCTTTTCCAGACAATACTTGCACCTTTGAGTAAAGTGTTATTCTAATTATAATCTTTTCCTGAATGATTTTGAAAAAATGTGGGTTTCTTAACTGCACTTGATTTGTTCATATGGAGTGTTTCTGGAAATCCAGAGTAAGAATAGAGTAAGGTAAATGTAGGCTGATTTTTCAGCCTACAGATCTTATATTTTCCGTGCTGAGATAAAATGACTACTACATTCTCATTATCAGTGTAAGTCCGCTTTGACTCATATTCTGAACTCCAGTTCAGAGTAAGAGAAGATTTTCAGAGCCTTAATGCCAGCTCCAATCTTCTTGCAGGTACACTGCCTGGATAAGGCCAATGCAAACCCATCTGTGCAACAGCCCAATACATCAGCAGGTATTTCAGTTTAGGACTTCCAGAGAATAACATGGAATCTTGTGCTCAGCATAAATGGCAGGGTTTCGATGATGGATGCTGATAGGACTGAGTATAATTGTGGGTTAGAAAGAAGGGGAGTTGAGAAACTTGGTGACTTCTTTGTTTCTCGAAACAGTAATCAAAAGCTAATTTTAACTTGCTATAAATTGAATTGATTGAAAATTCCCAAATGAAGGTTTTGTGTTTTGTCTTTTGTTTTTGGTTTTTTTTTTTTTTTTTTGAATAACAAGCAATCTGTGAGCTCATACTACATTAAGGCCAAATCAAATAGTGAAGAGAAAAAAGCAAAGTCATAGAATTGGCAAACTTGAGCTTGGCCATATTGTCTTCTGCCAGGGTAATTAGAATTCTGATATTCTACACCTGTGCCACATAAGTAATCAGAGATAACTATAATTAATCATTGATTAGTAATCATGCAAATATTCAGTGTGCTTTTTCTCCCAAGTGATTATCAAAGAGAAAAGTTATAATACAACTTTTAGAACAAATGCAGTTTTCACTAACATTTGAGGAAAGCGCAGCACAAAGTTTAATGCTAAGCCACACAGTGGTAATAAATGCTTTTTCTGTCATGCTTCTGTGAGCAACTGTGGTGCTGTACATTAGCTCTTATATGACATTAATACCAGCTTCTTATATGACATTAATACCAGCTAACAACAGTAATCCTAGCACTGGCAGATGCTGAAACATGGTTGTATCAGCATCTAATGAGACTGGTTTAGTAAAAGAAGCTTCAGTTTTTCAGGAAAGATGCTTTTAAATATTCTACTCTGTAAATGACTTTTCCCGTAGTATTGGAGATCTTGAATTTATAAATTGTACAATACAGAGAAGCCCCTGCTTTGAATTCTTCTCGTAATTGGTCATATTACACTGACACAAATAAATTTGTAGAATCTCGGGGGACAAACCCATACCTTCCTAATACTGTACCCTCATGCAAAATCTTACTTTTGATAGGTTATCGTCTTTTTTTATGTTGAAGTATATGTAAACCCAAATATTTTTCTTCTCTCAATCCAGATAACTCAGCATTCCTTGAAGCAATACTAAAGCACCCATCTCCATGTTTCTTCAGATGTGATTGGATTTTAGTGGTTCATTATATAGGCTTATACAGGTGAAAAATATGGTTATTATTTTAGTTGAATTTATAGCTTGTTCCAAGTATATTTGAAATGATAAAAATAATTTAAATGCAATCTTCAAGTCAAAGATATTTCTAAATCACTTTCTGCAGAACTAGGAAAACTGTCTAATATTGGGTTTAATTCAGTGTTCATTTAATGTTAAGATGCATGAAAACTAAGACAAAATATTAGATCCAGATCATTTGCATCAATTATTGATTTTATATGCAATTGTATGTGCTCAGTACCAAGAATTTGATTGTCTTCACATCCTTATTTTTGAATGAATGTATTGAGAGAAAAACTAAAATATGTTAAATGTTTCAGGAACTGGGTGTTCTGGGTTGATGCCCTGTAGAGTCTTTTTTTTTGTTGTTGTTAACTCTAATTAAAACTATGTGCCAGAACAACATTCCTAACCAGTAAGTCACTTTCACAAAGCAAAATAAAATAGTGGTCCTGCAGTAACTTTTGTTAAGACATACTCAAATGAGGCAATATCAAAACAGGATCAAGGACTGAGCAATTGGAGCAGCCATACTAATTCAGTAACAGTATAGTTTGCTCTTGTTTCATGGCTAAAACAAATGTGCATTACACTTTAGAAAAACAGGCTGAATTTTCCTCATGGGAATCACTTAGCCTTCCTATCCACAGCAGAACATGTCACCTTCTTGTTCCTTAATCATGGACTTTAAGAGCTGCTGAGTGTTCCCTTAGAATAAATAGAAATAAAATAACTTGTGACTATTTGCTACCATACTAGCTGTGTCCCAGGGGCCAAGTTGAGAGTGAATAGGCAGAAGCAGGTGAGGCATTTCCTCATTTTTAAGACTGCTTGACTTTCAGCACTAGCACTGATCATTTAATGTAATTCTGTTTATAATAATAAGAAAGTGGATTAGTTTACTCATTTATGTGTCTATCAGCTGTCCTTCAGAAGCAGAGAATCTAATCAAAATGAATTTTTTTTATTTTTTTTTTATTGTTTGGTGTTTCAGTCTAGAGTGCTGTAATATTCTTGTTTCATTTATAGGTTTGTCAATCATTCTCTTGATTGTTCTTTACCTTGTTTGTGGCAACTGAATTCTGTTTGCTCAAAATTTAAGAGTCTTTTATCTTTTTTTTTATCATCACTTATTCAATACTTCTTTTTAGTTCCAAGTATAGGCCTTCATTATGTAGTGTCTTATCATTTATTCCTTTCCCTGAGTACTGAGTTTTGAGTTGAGTCCATTGATCATACTGATATTATTGCATTCCAATTCTTATTCTAAATATTCTTTTAGTTTACACTGAGTGTTTTAATGAAATCTGTTTATGACACTGTTACAGTTTTCTTGGATTAAATCTCCCTATTTCTTTTATGGCTACTGCTATATAAAATTACTAATTCTGAAGTCACAGTTACCTGAAAAAAGGACTACTACATACATTTTAATATTAGCCTATGTGGTAAGAGGCATCATATATTTCTGAAAATTATATAGCTCTCTATATATATGTGCATATTTATGTATATATATATGTGCATATGTACACATTTATAGCCAGTGCTATACTGAATATATTCACCTTCTGACTCAATGCTAGCTAAAGCTTGTTTTCATGACTATTGAACTATATTAAAAAAAAACACATTATTATTTAGGATGTCTAATATTTCCTGGTACAGATGATTCTTACAAAGTTTGTGCAATTGACAAAATGTTATGATTTTACAAGTGAAATACCCTCTGGATGTGCTGCTTTTGTTCTCTCTTGTTATACTCCTTTTGGATTTAGTAGAGTTTCTATAATATTAAAAATAACTTTTTTTCTCCTTTCTCACCCATATTCCTTCAATACTGCCTGCCAGAATCGCTTAATGTTCCCATGTCAAGTTAGAGCCTTGCCAGTCCATAGACACATAGTGCAGGCCCATGGAGAAGAAATGTTTGCTCTTTTAAGACCTCTATATGAAGAAGATAAAGAAAAAAAAACTCTTCTCCCCTAATAGAATCTCATGGAGCTGAATACCTCCCAGCCTACAGGGTGGTGACAAATAACATTTTCAATTTCTTTCTTTCAAAACAACTGTCAGACCTCATGCAGGTGAGAAACGATCAGATTTTAGTGATGGGTTCAAACTTAAACAGGAAGTTTAGGTTAGATATAAGGAAGTTCTTTACTGTGAGGGTGGTGAGGCACTGGAACAGGTTGCCTAAGGAAGTGGTGAATGGTCCATCCCTGGCAGCGTTCAAGGCCAAGTTGGACAGAGCTTTGCATGACATGGTTTGGTGAGTGGTGTCCCTGCTCATGGCATGGGGTATGAGCTAGATGATCTTAAGTTCCTTTCCAACCCTAACTGCTCTATGATTCTATGAAGATAAGGTGAATAAGGACAGCTTAATCAGTAAAGCCTGGATCAATAAATGACTTCAAAATTGCCTCTGCCATGTAGAAATTAGCTAAGCAGTGCAGCCTGTGTGTAGGACAAAGTTACAACAAAACTAGCACCTAGAGATAAAAAGAAAAATCTTTCGCAGTAAGAACATTTTGTTTCTAATTCTATGCCTTGATTCAGTAAACTAGCTAGAATAGCCCAAGGAAACAATACCAGCACAAACAATTGGATTACAACACAGTCCCTGTACACATCTTAGAGGAATTTTGTTTTGTATTCTTCTGACATAACATGCAGTAGATGTTTCTGTGAGCCATACTGATTGTTTTTACAAAATATATTCTTTAGAACAATGTTACAATATCTTAACTACAGATGGTGGCAGTTGAAATATGTAAGGTTTACTGGTAGTTTGTCACTGAGATTTTTTTTTTAAAACTTTTTATTTGGATGCTTTTTTTTTGTTGAATTACATTAATATCTCATTTTTTAAAGTCAAAATAATTAAAGGATTTTGATAGCAATATTAGTCTGTAAAGGTACTTAAAACAGAATGGTTCATTTCAATGTTCTTGGTAAGAAGTTTGAACAATTATATGCTGATGCTTTGTGTTACGGATGAATTACTCATTTCTGGTATGGTGTCCTGGGTACAGCAGTAGCAGTCATTAATTATAATAAACTGCATTTTTCTATACTTTCACTAAAAATTTAGTTGAAGAGTGACACAGGATATTTCTCATAAAACATTCATTTTGAAAGCACTGGAAAATGATGGGCTTTTATTTTCATTCAATCCTCTATCTTTTTATAAGTGTAGGTGTTTATGCATACGTGTAATTCATATGCATACATGATGTATATGTATATATGTGTATGCATTGTGTAGTGCATATGTACATATTTCAATGAACCAGGATTAAATTTCAAAACAAATTAAAAAATTAAACTCCCTTTAAATAAAGTAAAAGTGGCCTGGGTTCAGCAGTAGCAGTTATTTTTCTCAGTCTTAGTAGCTGTTGCAGTGCTGTGGTTTTGACTTTCAGCCTGGGAGCAGTGCTGATAACACCACTGTTTTTAGTTGCTGCTCAGTAATTTTTACTCTGACCAAAGACTTTTTGAGTCTCATGCTCTGCCAGGAAGGACGGGAAGCAGGGAAGAAGCAGAGACAGAACACCTGATCCAAACTAGCCGAAGAGGTATTCCATACCACAGCACGTCATACCCAGTACATAAACTAGGGGTAGTTACCTGGAAGGGTGAGACCACTGCTCAGTTGGGCTGGGTATAGGTCAGCAGATGGTGAGTAGTTATTTTCTTTTCTGTCATGGTTTAAGTCCAGTCAGCCACGCAGTTTTGCTCACTCACTTCCCCCATTTTCTTCCTCCAGTCCCGGGGAGATGGGGAGGAGAATCGAAATAATGCAACTCCCACAGGTTGAGATAAGAACAGTCCAGCAACTAAGGTATAACACAAATCATTACTGCTACCACCAATAATAATAATGCTAAGGCAAATACAAGGAAAGAATGCAACCACTTACCACCTATACCCAGCTCAACAAAGCAGTGCACCCCCACACCCTTCTGGGTCTCTGCTCTCCGTTTTTACATCCTGGGCATGACATGCTGTGGTATGGAATACCTGTTTGATCAGTTTGGGTCAGATGCTCTGTCTCTGCTTCCTCCTGGCTTTCCCTCCTTCCTGGCAGAGCATGAGGCTCAGGAAGTCTTTGGTCAGACAAAACCAGTACCAAGCAGTAACTGAAAACACTGGTGTTATCAGTGCAGTTCCGGGGCCCAAAATCAAAACCACAGCTCTGCACTAGCTACCAAGAAGGAAAAAATGACTGAGACTGCTGAACCCATGGCATCTTCCCTTATTATTTCCCTTATCGTTATTATTATTGGTGGTAGCAGTAGTGGTTTGCATTATACATTAGTTACTGGACTGTTATTATCTCAACCTGTGGGAGTTGCGTTCTTTCAGTTCTCCTCCCATCCCTTCGGGGGCTGGGGGGGAAAGGAGGAGGAATAAGTGAATGACTGTGTGGTTTCTGAGTGACAGGCTGGGCTTAAACCACGATGAAAAGTTAAAAAGAAGAACTGATGTACTTGATTTAAAAAGAAAAGTAACAGCTTAGCCTGTCTAATATATGTCAGTTTGATTATGGCCTATTAATTTCCCCAGTAACTCTAAAGGATAGTAACCCTTTTTCTATAAACACAAGTTTCTATAAACTTGAAAATTCAATACTTCATGTAGTTGCATGTGGCTGAAATGGTTCCTAAGGGATTCTTAAGGGCTCTTTTACAAAATGCTGTCACCAAAATACTTCCAAGGACTTGAGGTATGTCTAGAAATAGTGTAAAAGGCCTGAGGGTTCTAGTAAGAGTCTGCCTCCCGACTAACTGCTGTGACTTGTCAGAGATTACACAAATAATTCCCGAGGGTCTTAGGGCTTCTGCTTGCTTGCAGAGGTCTCATAAGTTTTACTGCTGAAAGCAGTAATTCTGCAACTAAAGGAGTTAATAAACAAGAAAAGGCTCAAGATTTAAAAAGTTTTTAAAAGTGGTGATAGTTGATGAAAGACTTCTTCCTAAAGTTTTCTGTCAAAGTCATTGGAAGCTTTATTTATTTGTGTTACCTTCTGTAATTTGAAATGTAGCTGACTTCCTAGTAACATCTATGAGTTTTCTCCAGTAAATCCATCCAGAGATGTAGTGTGTTCATCAATGCCTTTGATTTCCCCTACTTCCTTTCAAGGAAGTTTATTTTTCCATTCTGTGAACTTTCCTTTTGCAGATCTAAGTTCTCTACGTGATAGAAGTAGTATTTCCTGACGTACAGTGAATGGAGGAATATGGAGTGTTTTGTGAAGTCTTTTGTATATAATACCTGCTACACATTAGGTCAACAACCCAGATGATTCCTTTAAAGCCCTGGTTAACCTGAAACTGGGAAGCAGAGTAAAATGTCTTGACTAGTTTGACACAGCTAGTTTGTAAGCAATTTCTGTTGAATTATTTTTTTGTGAGTCAGGTAGCAGTTCCACTTTTTTGCTGCTTTGATATTGAAGATTACTTACCTAATGAAAATATTCAGTTTCTAAGAGTCAAATAGATTTTCCTTAATGTAAAGTCATGAGAGCTTTTTCACGGGATATATAAAAATGGTACCTCCTCCTTTCCCTAAGAGAAACTGATCAATAATCCTTCAATATTTTTACCACTTCAGACAACACAATTTTAGATTATATTGATATCTTCTTTATTCATTATTTAGCTCTCGGCTTTAAATATGCAATTTAAATGCATGATAGTTCACTGTATAGTACTAAAATAAAGCTTTGTGGGGCATGGTAAAAGCACTCATACAGAAGTTTATATTTCACTGAGCCTTCACTAACAATGAGATAGAATTTGACTTACAATTTCTAAATAGCATTACTTTCATTAGTTTTCTGAATTTAATAATGGATTTGTAAAATTATCCCACAATGCTAATGATTTCCATCTATAACCAGTAAGCATTTTGACTTTCTAAATATAAAAATATACATATTTTTCATAGGAATTAGTAAAAAGCTGCTAAGTCATTATTCTCTTCACTGAGAGTCATTTGGAAACTGTAAAACTACATGGTTCTCATTAAGAGAAATATCTGCAAAGACGATATATTATTGTGCAGACCGTTTAAGAAATTAGTATGAATTAATAATTTAATATTTGACCCAATATGAATCAGTACAATGTAAACTATGTGCAAACAATGTAGATCAGGATTTTCCAAGCTTGTCAGAAATCAATTTTGAAATTGCTATGAAAGAATATTTTAATGAAAGCCTTCAGAGTTTGGATTTGTACTGTGGAAACCAGTTTTAGCTGAAGGATCCAGCTGGACATTAGCACATGAATGCCATCTCTGTTCTTCCATGACCTCCATCAAGGATGGGAAATGTATATTTGTAGGCCAGAAATACATTCATGCCACATTCTAACAACTCTCAACAAGAGAGTTGGACAAGAAAGTCAATATGATTGTAGGTTACACTGCAGCTCACTTGCCTGTTCTCTACACAAGTTGAGCAAATTTCTGTCGAGGCCAGGGGTGTTCCCAAACTGAAATTATTTCAATCCTATCTGTGTCTTAAAGTACGAAAGTAAAGGTAACCAAAATAAGAGGAATAATTGTATCTGGCATATCACCAGATGTCTCATTTAGAAATTTCTATACTAACCACTTTAATCTGATTTCCTCAATAAATAAGTATGCCACAAGAACTTTATAAACAAAGTCACTGAATTTAAAGACTAAAACCAATGGTATAAATGCTATAGCTCACTAAGTGGTTAATTTCATTCTTTTAAAACAAGGGCAATCAATTTTTATCATAATGACTCAAACATTTATGAACCACATTAGGTGTTTTACCTTCAAGGTTCCTTCCTCATTCAGAACCTTGATCAAAAGTGTAGCCAGTAGGTCAAGAGAGATGATTTACCCTGTCTACTCAGCTCTCGGGATTTCTCATCTAGAGCACTGCGTTCAGGTCTGGAGCCCACAAAATAAGAAAGACATGGACTTTTTGTTCTTTCACATAACATAGCCAGGCGTAATCCTGTAACATATCTATGAAAATTCACATTTATTTAGCTATCCTTCAGTCCCCCTTTAGCTTTCTGGTTTTACACCACTCCAGCCCTCATGTCTTTTGTTATGAATGTGATCTATAGAATCATAGAATCATAAAATAGTTAGGGTTGGAAAGGATCTTAAGATCATCTAGTTCCAAATCCCCTGCCAGGGGCAGGGATACCTCCCGTTAAACCATGCCACCCAAGCCTATGTCTAACCCGGCCTTGAACACTGCCAAAGATGGAGCGTTCACAACTTCCCTGGGCAGCCCATTCCAGTGCCCCAGCGCTCTTACTGTGAAGAATTTCTTCCTCAAATTGATTCGGTGAAAACTCTAGGAACAAAAATTGATTTTAAAGGTTTATATTTTCATTTTGCAATTTTGTACCACCCAATATCTCAATATCCAATCTAAACTTCCCCTGTTTAAGTTGAACCCATTACCCCTTGTCCTCTCACTACAGTTACTTATGAAGAGTCTCTCCCCAGCATCCCTAGGCTCCTTTCAGATATTGGAAGGCTGTTATGAGGTCTCCACACGCCTTTTCTCCAGGCTGAACAGCCCAAACTTTCTCATCGTATCTTCACATGTGAGGTGCTTCAGTCCCCTGATCATCCTCATGGCCCTTCTCTGGGCTTTTTCTAACACTTCCATGCCCTTTTTATGTTGAGGATACCAGAACTGCACAAATATTCCAAGTGAAGTCTCACAAGAGCAGAGTAAAGGGGCAGGATCACCTCCTTTGATGTAGCCCAGGATATGGTTGGCTTTCTGGGCTGCAAGCACACACTAACGACTCATTTTAATTTTTTCATTGACCGACATCCCTAAGTCCTTCTCTGGAGGTCTGCTCTGAATCTCTTCTCTGCCCAACCTGTAGCTGTACCTGGAATTACCATGATCCAGGTGTAGGACCTTGCACTTGGCATGGTCAAACTTCATCAGGATGGCATCAGCCCACCTCGCAAGTGTATCAAGGTCCCTCTGGATGGCATTCCTTCCCTCCAGCATAACAACTGAACCACACAGTTTGGTGTCATCAGCAAACTTGCTGAGGGCACATTCAATCCCACAGTCCATGTCACTGACAATGATGTTGAACAAGACCGGTCCCAACACCAATCCCTGAGGGATACCACTCGCTACTGGTCTTCAGCTGAACATTGAGCCATTGAGCACAGCTCTTTGCGTGCGGCCATCCAGCCAGTTATTTATCCACCGTGTGGTCCACCTATCAATTTTATGTCTCTCTATACACTTTACTGGAAAATATATGGTCTTCATTTGGCAGTCTTAAAAGCTATTTACCATTTAAACAACTGAGATAAAGTTTATTTTTACTTTTTCAACTTCTTTCCAGTAATCCAATAGTTAATGCAAGACAGACACCCTCAAAATGAGCAGGAATATTTTAAAACTGAGAGAAATGAACAGAAAATCTGTGTTAATATAGATCTCACACTTACCTTGCTGGAATATTTGACAGTGCCTTTTACTGATCTTATAAAAAATAGTTGTTCTGATTATTTTAAGTTAAAAATTACTGGCACTAGAGTCAGATTTAGCTTAACTGAACTGTTGACTCCTTTGCTAAATATGCACTCAGAAAATTGAAATACTTCAAAACTGTATTAAAATCCTTATATAGAATCATAGAATAGTTAGGGTTGGAAAGAAGCTTAAAATCTAATTCTAATCCCTTCGCCATGGGCAGGGACACCTCCCACTAAGCCATATTGCCCAAGGCAGCATCCAGCCTGGTCTTGAATACTGACAGGGATGGAGCACTCACGACTTCCCTGGGCAACTAATTCCAGTGCCTTACCACCCTTACAGTAAAGAATTTCTTCCATATATATTGATGTAATTCTTCCTGGATACCACAATAACTATTTTCCCTTACCCTATCATTAGTTACATGTTTACCTTGACAAGACTTGCATGCCCATGCCTGTTTCACTGCCTGTAGCTCAAGGCCAATCCTCCAGGTCTATGGCTGTGTGAAGTAGGAGCTGGCTGGAGGCTACCCATTCCTTCAGATCCAAACATCTCTTATCCTGCCTGGTTCAGGCATTATTCCAGAAGGACAGAGGTATCTTGACAGTCCCATATGTGCCCCAACATTCCCAGTTATGTGTTTTGCAGCATATTAAGTACAGTTTTTTTCTGCTCATTGTGGTTTATGATGTGCCTAAAGGCATGAGGGTCAGGGTAATAGTCTTCTGCTGAGTTCCCGGGATGGAGCACTCAACCCGTGGGAGTTACATGCTTCGAATTCTCCTCCCCATCCCCCAGGGAGTGGGGAGCAAGAAAGGGGGAAGGGGGGAGTGAGCGAGTGAACTCTGTGGCTGATTTACAGCTGGGCTTAAACCACAACACTGGGAGCTACTGGGTGCACATGAGAGTACAGATGGTTTAGGATGATACCTAGAGTGCTACAGGTTCTCCACTTCAAGAGGTTTAGACTGGAGGGGCATATAAACCTGCTTTACTGGGCTAAGAGATAGAAAGGATTGTGGAGATGATAAACATTTTAATTTTGCTAGAATACTGGAAGGTAGAATCCCCAGTGTGCTTTATTTATGGTGTGTGCCTGTGTAGGGTAGTGTGAGGTGTTTGTTGGGTATGTAGGACTCTAAAGGGTTTTGGAGCTAGATGACCTTAAAGTCCTTTCCAACTCAAAAAAAAAAAAAAAAAATAGAAAATTACTTAATTTTTAATGCATTCATAGGTTAACAAGTTAACTTTAACCCAAAGTAGTGTAAGAGAACAAAGAATATCTTTTTACCAAGCTACTTTACTTTCCATGTGAAGTGGTAATATAAATTCTGCACTGGTCATTTTCTCATAAGAAATCCGTTGTGAAAGGACTTAATGTTTATAAATGAAGGAGTTTTAGTCATGGTCAAACAGGGCTAAAGATTATAAGAAACACTTCCTTTTATGAGTCGCTGACAACCAAGATTGCTTTTAAACTCTATTATAAACTTTTTTTTGGCTCTCTTTCAAGCAAAACTCCAACCTGTATGTAAGCTATCAACACATATTCTAGAGATTGATGAAATATTAAAAAGGAAGTCATTAGTCTTTTATATGAGTTGTACTTTATTCTTAGTAGGTCCTAAGATGGTTATAGATTTCTGATGATCTACTAAAGTCAACAAATATAAAGAGCACTTTCAGTTCCTAAAAAATTGGATCAAAAGTCTTTAAGCCCTATTAGCGAAAAGATTTTAGTCTATTTCAAATGTAGATCATAATTATGACATTAATATACTGCTAAGTAAAGCATAAAATTAAATCATTTTTACAATGTCACCATCCCAGCGTATCACTTTATTTGAAGTTCTAACATACATGAAACTGCTCCTACTGTACCAATGGTACTTTCAATTTTTATTTGCTTATCTTTATTTGGAAAAAAAGCCCAATCTTTTATTTATATAAAATCCATAAAGAAATTAAACTTGAAAGTAATATATAAACAGAGAAAGCTGGACTTTAAGTGCTATTATTCAGGAAAAGGCTTTTGAGTGACATTTTGTCAATGCAAATATGTTGTAAATGTTATTGCTTCCATTGATCTGAATGAGTGCTTTTCTCATGCAAACCAAACTGAAAATATTACAACACTTTTATAGCAACAGTTTAGTGAAAAATAATTTTAACTGTTCATTGACACTGAAGTTATGATCTTAAGGTCCTTTCCAAACCTAACTATTCTATGATTCTATGATTCAGGTATCTATATATTGTAAATATAAAAATGTGTCTGAATCACTACATACATTTTTCCTTTCATGATGAATTATTTTTAAGATTGATTACTTTCACATCTGAATAAATGTCTGTAATACTACTGAATAGAGAATGTATAGAACTACGTAAGGATTCGAATATGCAACAAGTCTACTCTGCTATTAAATATTAGTGCTAAAAACAAAATAAAAGTTCCTGTCATTCACCGCTACTGACTTTGAATTCCTTTTTTCCTTTCTGTCTTCCTTCCCTCTTCCATTCTTTTCTATATGCACATATGCTTTGGAAACTGAAAAATTTTTTAGATAACATATTTATCCATTGGATACATGTAGGTTTCTCTTACTGTGGACTAAGATTTTGCTGTTATTTTGCCCTTTTACAGCATATATGAAAAAGTGCTACAATACATCTCTTTTGCTATGTAATAAGTGTTACTTACAATGGTATAGTTTTATTTTGAAACAGTCACAAATTTGGGGAAAGCATTACATTCATGAGGGCAATGAGAAGAAAAATCTTTTATTGGTCCAACCTGTTTCTATATGGCTCCATTTGACATGTAGACTTTCTTCCAGCACAATCTGTCATGGTGCAAATCACTCTATGGCACTGCTGAACACTATAGCTGTTTACCCAGCTCTAATAATTGAATTTGTGCCAAAAAAACCTTTGAAAGGTCATGGAACCTATGAAGCTTATGAAAAGTTTGCCCTTTGGAAATGTTTGGGGGTTCAGATTGTGTGGTTGGGTTTGCAGGTTTTCTACTTTCCAGCACTCCCCACACCCACACTCTGCTTACCAGGAGATTACCTTATTGCCACTTCTGACATTTACAAAGATTAGCATTTGTCAGTCTGCAGGGAACAATCAGTTCTCCTGCACCAGTAAATCATAGAATCATAGAATAGTTAAGGTTGGAAAGGACCTTAAGATCATCTAGTTCCAACTCCCCCGCCATGGGCAGGGACACCTCCCACTAAACCATGTCAACCAAGGCTATGTCCAACCCGGCCGAGGAAGAGCATTCTATTCCAGAAATCTAGCTACATTCTTCTGAAAGATAAATTTATCAGCTTGCTTACATTTCTGCTGAAATTGAGAAAAAATAAAAAGGAGTAGCTTGAACATGAGCCGGCAGTCTGCTCTTGCAGCCCAAGAAAGCCAACAGTATCCTGGGCTGCATCAAAAGGAGTGTGACCAGCAGATAGAGGGAGGTGATCCTGCCCCTCTACTCTGCTCTCGTGAGACCTCACTTGGAATACTGTCCTCAACATAAAAAGGACATGGAACTGTTGGAACAAGTCCAGAGGAGGGCCACGAGGATGATCATGGGACTGAAGCACCTCCTCTATGAAGATAGGACAAGAAAGTTGGGGCTGTTCAGCCTGGAGAAGAGAAGGCTGTGTGGAGACCTCCTAGCAGCTTTCCAATGTCTGAAGGGGGCCTATAGGGATGCTGGGGAGGGACTCTTCATGAGGGACTGTACTGAGAGGTCAAGGATAACGGGTTCAAACCTAAAGAGAGGAAGTTTAGATTGGATGTGAGGAAGAAATTCTTTACTGTGAGGGTGGTGAGGCACTGGAATGGGTTTCCCAGGGAAGCTGTTAATGCTCCATCGCTGGCCGTGTTCAAGGTCAGGCTGGACATAGCCTTGGGTGTCATGGTTTAGTGGGAGGTGTCCCTGCCCCTGTCAGGGGGGTTGGAACTAGATGATCTTAAGGTCCTTTCCAACCCTAACTATTCTATGATTCTATGATTTGAACACATACATGAAAACTTTCTTTACTATTTGAAAGCAGTATGCAGTAAAAATTATTAGAAATTAATCTCTTCAAATGAGCAGTACAGATGATTGAAAAGTTAATGTAGCTTTTGACAGACACTGGCAGTTTAGGAGGAAAACTGCCCTTCTTCTGTAATGTAAAACCAGACAGTGACTCTGTAAAATTTTAGCATACCAATGAATAGCATTTAACATGAAAAAGGGGCTATTCGAACAGGTCTTAAAAATGGCCTTAGGGTAAAAATAGATGATACAACTAGATATTATGAAAACCTCCAAGTTTAGCTTTTCATGTGTTACTAAATTCTAATGGTAAGTTTTTTCATATGCTTACATTAGCAAACATTTACTCATTCACAGACAAGAAAAGAATATTAATTAAAATTATGTTATGGGACAGTTTTGAAGACAAGATTAGAGTTCATGTTTAATTAGTACTTTAAATCAATCAGGTAGTCCTTTGAATGCTATAACCCATATTGCCAACATGAAAATATCTCTATTGCTGTGAAAACCAATCAAATCTGATATAAGCTGTAAAATTTAAATATATTTTATAAATATTACATAATATATACTTTTATTTCTTTATTTTATTTTCCTGGACTGAGACTGACTCCCAGATTTCACTAGGCAAATAAAATTCAACAAATTGGGAATGCTTTTATAAATTCCTAACAGTTATCTTTGTTCTTTCTTTAAAATGTTCCTCTATTTGCAGTTTTAAAACTCCTTTTGCTAAAAGAGATGACTCTATGTACAAATAGCTCCTTCCACCCTCTGCATTCCCTCTTCTAAATCTTCATGAGAATATCCTGGAGATTCACACCAGGCAACAAGAGCAGTGATTGCATAGTACAAATGTAGGCTAGCTTGGCACAATATCTTTCACATCTAGCAGAGTTTTGCTCTAGAAATGGTATAAGTTCCATCAGTGGATCTCAGAGCAGTTGCCATCATTGATTTCTGTCAGATGACATGTGCCATGTGAAAGGCCCTTGATAGGTTTCAAGGTATTAAAGGATAAGCACTAGTAGAATCCATCGCATAGGAAGGCTGGCCTATCTTCCATAATGACTACGAGAAAAAGAAAAATCTCTTTGATGATTACTATAAAGATCATAAAGAATGTTGATGTGAACTCCTTTCCAGTACATATCTAGAAGCACACCAGAATCCATCCATCATAAAATATTGTCCTTAGCACAAAGAAACCTGGGGACAGTATTTCATGGATAGGCAGCAAATGAAAATCTAAGACATTTCAAAATATCATTTAAGAATATTTTACAAGTACAATTCCGAGTCACTTTTTTCAGTAGCTTATATGCATTAAGTAACAATCATCAACAACTTTTGCTCTGTAGCTAGCAAGAAATGAACAAACAGCACTCATTATTTACCTTCCTTTTCTTCGTTAATTGATATGAAAAAGGAAACTGTGAAAAAAGAAATATTTAAACTGAAGAATAATTCCTGAGATGGCAGTAAAGGTGATTTCAGTGGATCTGTGCAGTTTGCACTAATCAATATTCTTTATCTCAGCCTTCTCCAAAATACAATGAGAAAACATAATTTTGGACAATTCAGTCTTTGGTCAGTTTTATTTGTGTTCTTCTTTGTCCTCTATCAGGAGTGGAAACTTCTTAGTAAGAAGTTATTTCTTTCTAAGACATTTGCCAGAAGCTAGAATTCTTATTATCCTATGTTGACATTATTATCATATCCTCAGTGTAATGTAATATAGATGTTAGACATCAGTAATATCAGTTACATATTTTAATTATTTTTCAGTGAATAGAGTTAGACTGTTGCAGCTGTTTTTTCCAGATTTTTTTTCCTTACATGCACATGAATTGCCTCATGATAAGCTGCTGGTGATGCAGCTATGACTAGCCAGCGCTGTAATAATCTTTACCTCTCTAAAATGCTTAGTTCTGAGATGATTCTCATAGCTTCCATTGCCAAAAGCCTGAGGATGCGTATAATTTAGACAAGAGCTCCACATTTTCAAATTATGCTCTTTTTTTTTTCTGCTGGCAATTTGACATTCTCTTTTGCATTATTATTATTATTGTTCATCAGTATCATCTATAACTCAACAGCTCTATTTTTATAGCCACATTAGGATCTCCACAGCCTAAGCAAATATGCTATTGGCTATAGTTTATGTCTAAAATAATAAAAGAATTTATCATTTCAACAATTTTCTTTGCTAGTTGTAAGATTTTTAACTCATCTACTCAGGCTTCATTTTGTTCTGAAGACTAAAGGTTACTTTAGTATGAAGATGAATCACAGAAACAATCTATCTGTCTACTCAAATTTTGTATTTAACATGTAACATCACAAAGGATTTTATGGCAAAGGACAGGCTGAATCATTTTTCTTCATACTGTATCCGTATGTTGAGTTCGTGCCAACAGAGGAAAGCTATAAAACTATAATTCTAGGTAAGACTGTGATTTTTCATTTCAGCATAGGAAAAGATTCTTGTTTCATTTTACCAGCAGAACAGGAAACTGCAACTAATAAAATCTACCCAGATTAAGAGGCTAACAGGTGTCAAAGATACTGGGTCCTTTCCACTGCTGTAACAAGACCTGTTTGCTCCTTGGTCTTACTACAAAGAGACCAAATTCCAGTGTCCTCCCTTTCCCTTCCTTCCCCTCCTTTAGTCTCTCCTCCTGTGTTACTCTCTTTGCTTTTCTTACTACAGCAGTTTCCTCTACAGTTGGTTGAACAGCTTCTAGGACAATGAGAAATAGGCTGTCATACTCATAATGAGCCACTTACTGTATCACTCTCCCTTTTGTATGGTTGTTTAATAATGCTTTCAGAATTAGGGTCTTCTGACTGATTTTTGATGAAAAATATTCCTTATTTGTTGGAGGCTCACAGTCAAATTTTCAGCTGGGTTTATTCATTAAAACAAGGTATCTAGTTTGAAGCTTTTCCTAAGATTTTACTCTAGTCACGGGAAAGAGATAGAACATTTCAGACTGTTATTTAACTTCCTTCTATGTTCTTCCCACTTCTTGTTTCTTCCTAAATGTGATTTTTGAACTACTTTTGAGGATGTAGTATGAGGATGCAGTTTTACTTAAACATTGGAAATACTGAGAATTAAATATTAGATTCTAAATATATTCTGAATATTATCTACATTTTAATTTTGTTACAGATTACTATTTCTTTCTTATTGCACTAAACTGTTAGTAATTACAAAAGTCACTCCTGATAAAGTTGATGAGATTTGAAAAGTGTATTTTCATTTCTTGTCTTTCAGTTTCTGGCTTGGACATTCAAATTGTAAGGCATTCTGCTAGGAGAGCTTTCATGTCTTTCTTATAACCTGTTGTGAGAAGACTTTGCACTGAAGTTTTCTATTCCTGAACCTGGTGACACAAATGAAATGTTGTAAGTGATTTTACTTTTTTTTTTTTTAATATTTAATATTAGGAATCACAATGTGGTTTTATCTCTCTGCTGATGTCAAAGATTACATCCTGAGAGTTTCAAATTAGACACTTCGGAAAGAAAAATCCACTTAGAGGGCAGTACACTAGAATAGGCACTTAGGTTGTGGAATGCCCTTGGAGATTTTCAAGCCTTGGCTAGACAAGCCACAGCTGGCCTTTTTTAGTGCTGGGCACAGCCCCATTCTGAGTAGGAACTGTCCAAATACATCCTTCCCAACCAAAACTTTTGTCATACTGTGGTAATGTGTGGCTTAGTAAAACAGAAGAATCAAAAAGAGTCAGCTGTTGGTACAAAGGTTGTATACCAGGATAATCATCCACATAAATGCCTTTAGCCTTTTTGATAGATTTCCAGGAGCTGCTCCATATCACATCAACATACCATGTTAAAAGAGGGTGAGAAAGCTAATCAACCCTCATACATAGGTGATAGGCAGAAGTGTATCACAGACTTCAGCCTCTCTATTTTTATGACTAATTTTGGTCTGATAACAAGCTGTTGCATTGCTTGCTCTAGGCTGTATGCATATTAAATAATGGTATCCTTGTGGCCCAAGTCAAACAGCATTGCCTAGGCAGGAAAAACAAGGGAACTTGGTCTAGAAGCTGTTCATGTGGTCTCAAAATTTCATATATAGCTTATATAATTGTAATATAGCCTGTATTTTTTTGTGTGTAAGTTCATTGTTTTCTCTTTGCCACAGGCAAATGCGTTATCCTGGCTATACCTCAGCATAACTGATAGAGTTACTACAGAGCACAGCACAATGCTTCTGCTCTTAGACTTTCAAATATCAGTAAAGCAAACAGATTCACCAACAAAACTATCTAAATTGTATGGACTCCTCAAGTGTCATTACCCCAGTAAATACTCCTTGATACATTATTGCGAGTCATCAATGAATGTAGGAAAAGAATCATCTCTTTCTTATATTCTCTCTAATGTTAATAAATCAATGTTGATAGGTTAAACTGAAAATAATTATTATAGGAATCTGCAGCAAAGGAAATGGATGTCACTTTATGGAATAATTGCATGAAATGAAGTGTTTAGGTAGAGATTAAAAACAAGTAACAAGGACATTCTTGTTACATCCTACAAGTAACATTCATCATAATTTTCTCTTAATAGGAATGATGATATACTTGCATATGCAAATGCTATTTGTACTGTTCAAATAAAACACTCCCTGCAGGGATCAGTGTTTCAGGTAACAGTATTGAGCAAACTCAATACTGTGGTGTGACTTCTCTACTGTAGTTTGCATTTTACCTCCTTTGAGATACAGATAAATTCTATGCCCTGCCTACTTAAATGAAAGATACATTTTTCTTCAAGATTGGGCAGATCAGTGCGAGCCATAAAATATTAACAATGAAAGCTTGGGGAATTAGATGTGTCTGGGCCTACAGGTTTATCTTGTTGGCAGAGCTTTCTCGGTCTAATCTATTTCTTTTGTGTGATCTCCATCAGAAATGATATACTGTAAAAAATATTGTCTGTTCAGATTAAAATACATGTGGTTTTTCAGACCAGATAAAGGGCCTGACTTTTTTTATTTAATGATCCAGGTTTATCTACTATCTTTATAAATTTTGCAGCACAGTTTCATGGTTTAAATGCAGAGCTGTTTGCCAGTATGCCATTTCCTTTTATTTCTCCTGCTATCACGCTACCTTGCAGAATACTGTTCCTCACATGGAGCTAGAAGAATGGAGTAGAACAGAGAAAGAAAATGATTGCTTAACTTGTAATCTTGTGTCACAACAAGGAATAGATACTTAACCAGCCATAGTGATTAAAATGTGTGCTGCAGGAGAAGCTGTTAAGAGGCATCTAGTTTTTTACTAGGATCTGTTATTTGAGTATTGAAAGGGAATGGGAAGTGATCATGCCCTCTTCCTTTCCCAAGGAAGAAAGGAGCTTTATTTTGCTCCAGTGTCAAATGAAATACCAACTTTCACAAACACAAGAAGAATCAAGCTGTTTACTATGTCATTAGCTTTTTGCATAGTGTTAAATGAAATCACACATTGCTCAGACTTTCTAATTACCAGTATGCAGTGTGGAAGATGCTTTTCAGTAATTAACCTTTCAATTAATCAAAGCACATTTTCTGCTTCTCTCCATCTTCAACTTATCTTATGGTTTTCCTTAGTTTATTTTTTATCTTCTGTCTTCTGCTCTAGATCTTGCCTTTGAAATAATAAGATCAAGTTCCTGATTCACACCTATCAAAATTTTGAGCTACACTGTAGAATGACAGAGCAAAGCATCTTAGAATTATTGTAATTATGAATTATAATATTACTTTTAGCATGATAGAAAAATTACTTACATGACTCATTTTTCTTGGCTGAAATAACATACACTGATAAAGATGATGTGCTTTTCATTCAACCAGAAAGGTTATTCATTTTTGGAAATGTAGAACTGTTTTTGTAGAGGGACATTATTGTTCCTTATGTAATACAGTAGAACTTCATCAAACTGAAAATTTGGCTTACATATCATCTGCAGGTTTTTCTCTTCATTTACCACAGTGTTTTCACTTCTTCATCTGCATTTCTTAGGCAGTAATTTTTGTCACTGTATTCTATAAAAATATGGAGGTATTTATAAACAAAGTACAGTACAAGTAGGAGGCTTATGCGCCAATCTATGTAAATATGAAAGTATTGATGATTTTTTTAAGTTTTCTAAGCACACAGAGTAGAGAAGTCAGGGGAAAAACCTCACAAATAATTGTCTATTTTATAAAATAATTAAAAAATGGAAGACATTTAATAAATTTAGTTTTCTGGGGCAAATAACAGCATAGACAATTTTTTTTCTCTTTTATACAATTAGGTAATTATCTTTCTACTCAGCTACGTGGCAGAGACTAAATTCTAAATAGCCACCATAAATGAGCTGATGTTTCATCAATATGTCTACTGAATTAATTAATCATTACCTTAAGCATGTGTATTTTCATGTTTTTTTTTCTTACACTCATACATACCTTTAGAAAAACCAAAAAATGAACTTCTAAAAAGAGAGTGTCCCAATGGGAAACAACCCTGACCTACTTCTGAGGATCACAATATTGAGGGATTTACAGTGTGCAGTATTCAGTGTCTATTTTTTTCACATAAAAAAAAATTGTTCAGGCTATTTAGAAATTTTGTCTGAAAAACAATGGTCAGCTTTAACATGGAGATCATTATTAACAACCTGTATGGATCACAGTGGGTGACCTGCTTCCCAGTTTATTTTTCAGCAAGGGAAAATACAGTTTTAGTTTGCCACCAAGAAGAAGATGAAATTGGTTGACCCTTCAGCTCCTTTTTTGGCAACAAAGTTATCCATTTGTTTGCATTTTCAGAATTACAAAAGAAATAATGAACTTACTTTCTGCAGTGAAATATTGAAATTGTAATACCAAAAAAACAGAGTACAGGAAGATTCAAATAAGAAAAAAAAAAAAAAGCCTTATCTTGCAATTTTTCTTCCCAAGCCTATTTTTTCCCAGTTTTAAATTCTATTTTTTATCTTTAACAATGTCTTCAGGGCTCATAAGAACTATATGAACACTACTGTAAATGTTCATACAATTCCACTTTGTATATATATTTACTTCAGTTGCACTTTTCCACATTGTTTTTTATGAATACACTTGAATGAATTAAACAGATCCAGTTCTATGCAAAATATGAATTTTAAAATTCAGACTGCAGAAAGAAATATTTAGACACCCGTCAACTGGGCAAAATTTTGTGAATTTTCTGAGAAATTGTAACAAACATGAGCATTGTCTTTGAACCATTTTTCCTTTAGTTTGCATAACACTAGTGCTGAAAGTTCCTTTAAATAGTCACACCTAGAAAATCTGAGTTTATACGTTCTTTTCTATGTGAAAATCACAGATTCTAAGAAGCAATATTCTTCCTGATATACTACCTAAAGCATGCTGAGATGTATATATCCATAACCAATGACTGCTTAACTAGGCAATAAAAATGCACAACAGCAATTTAAAGAATAACTTATCATGCTGAATTCAATCATATTTTAGCAATGAGTCTCATTTTTGTGCCTATTGATACATGTTCTGTACTTGAACTATCTCACCATAAAAAAATTGAGAGTGCAGAAACAGTCATTGGATCAAAACAAAACGGAAGGATCTAGTTATTTAAATAATCTACATTTTTACACTTCTTTAAAAGTCATTGAACACTGTAAGCCAGTATAAAAAAAACACATTTTCATGTAGCTTAATAGAAACATGAAGTGATAAAAAAGCAATATGTACTACTGAACTATAGAAACTGCAATGTTCATGGGGACAAAAAAAAAAAAAAAAAAAAACAAAAAAAAAACACCAAAATGGAGATAACATATGACCTGCAGTTTACTTCTAAAAATCTTTGTTTCTGTAACCACGTTAATGACAAATAACTAAGCTGATTACTGCACACAGACTTCCTGGAATATACTGCCTTCAGGCAATAAGCTGTCAAACTTTTCAAATAACATTTTCAAAAATCTACAAACATAGTTAAAGGGAATCCCAGAAAGACGTCATTTTGCATATTGATGTTACGTCATGTTGCAAATGATGTTACATCATTTTGGAGTTACAAGATTTGTACAATCAGAGGTCAAAACAATACTGGAAGGTCATGTTCTATTAGAAAGTGACACAGAATACTGATTTCATATGAGAATCTCAATGGCCATTAGAGCTTGAATATTCAGTAGAATAAAAATAGTGGAAACTCTTCTACCTCTCCTTCTAAACCCAAATTTTGAAAAAGCTCCACATTCATGCTGAGCAACACTTAGATACTATATCATACTGAGAGCTAATGGCACCTAAAACTATAACTGCATTCTGTTTTTTGGTTTTATGCTCTGGAAGAGGCTAGAAAAAGCAAGACACAATTACAGCATTGTTGTGGTTTAATGCCCTCACACAGTTCTCCTCACTCACTCCCCTTCTTTCTTCCCCAGTCCCTGCATGATAGGAAGGAGAATCAAAAGAATGCAACTCCCATAGGTTGAGATAAGAACAGTGTAGTAACTAAGGTATAACACAAATCACTAATGCTACCACCAGTAATAATAATGACAAGGCAAATACAAGGGAAAAGAATACAATCACTCACCCAGCCCCACCAAGAAGTGCACTCTCCTTACCTGATACCAAGCCCAACAAAGCAGTGCCCGTCCGTCCCCCCCCGGGTCTCTGCTCTCCATTTTTACATCCTGGGCATGAGGTGCTGTTGTATGGAATACCTCTTTGGCCAGTTTGGGTCAGGTGTTCTGTCTCTGCTTCCTCACAGCTTCCCCTCCTCCCTGGCAGAGCATGAAACTCAGAAAGTCCTTGGTCAGGCCAAAACATTGCTAAGTAGTAACTGAAAACACTGGTGTTATCAGCGTTGTTCGCAGGCCCAAAATCAAAATCACAGCGCTGCACCACCTACCAAGGAGAAAAATGACTGTTGCTGCTGAACCCATGACAAGCATTTTCCCTACCTCACAGTTCTTCTTAGAGTGTCTATCTCTAAAATTCCATGGTAAAAATTTAAAAATACCCCAACCCAAAACCACCAAAATTTCCCAGCTAAGATGTCTAAAAATGTTGTAATACTTAGTATAAAACACTCTCATTATCACATTTATTTCCATCAAACAGTGGCAACTAACAAAGCCAGAACTCTCTAGCTTTCTCCCCTTGCTTAATCTCTAAATTATGGATTTAAATAAAATTAACAACTGTTAACTTAGAGTGGAAGAATTCGTGTGTCTTTCTGATTTGCCAGTTGCATACAATTCAAACATTTTCCTCTTATTTACTACACTTCTATGTGTATTTCCAGCATATAAAACATTGAGTCTCAGTGTGCTTGCTTGGCTGCACTTGCAGATATATTCAGTCCTACTTCCCTCATCTACACACAACAAAAAAGCCACTCAAAAAAATTATTGCTAAATATTTACTGCTCAAAAATACTGTGAATACTTTATTTTTCAAGGGTATTATGTCTATGTTTGATGAAGATGTGTCTAATGCCTCTAGAGCTCCAATTTAAAAACATACATACTGCTTTCTTCTAAGTGTGCTTTCAGCCGTACTTTAGTAATGCTACCTCTGAAACTCTACATACCACCTTTCACCATTCTGTATCCTGCCTGACACAAGCATAGCTTTTGGAAGCCTGATAGTATCATGTGTCCACACGTGTTTCCTCCTGCAAATATTAAGTGACTTTATTTTGTGCACTGAAATATTGAATAAATTTCTATTTAGCTGGGGCTTGTTCACGTATCTAGGACTTTTGTTGTTGTTGTTTGTGGGGGGTTTGTGTTGTTTGTTTTTTTTTTTTTTTTTTCCATGCACTACTTTTGTTCAGTTATATTTTCAGGTAGGCTTTTTGTAATAGAAAAGTTTTAAGACTATTTTAGAACATACTGTCTACTGATAGACTATTGGGTGGTAGTAGTGGCAGCAAAGTGGTGTTTATTCCGGCTATCTTTAACTATATAAGAATTAGAGATCTAGGCTTAGCTAGTTAGATAGGTTATTTCTACAGTCAGTAAATAAAAATGAAGACACTATGAAGAAGCATTCATTCCCATTGCCTTGCTACCAAGGCAATTTAATTTAATCACATCTGGGAGCTGTTAGTCAACATTGACTGTATAGGGAGCTTGAATCAGCTAGTTTAGACCAAAATTAAGTGCAATAAATCTAAAAAGATGTTATTCTATACAAAGAGTAGATAATATGTCCTGGAAAAGAAACTGACAAGTTTAAACTGACATAAAGTGACAAAGGGCTAAGATTCAGTCTCAGTCTAAATATAGGGTGTGATATGAACTGTAACTTCTTATAAAGAAGCAAGTTATATTGAGCAGTAGTAATAGAAGGGTTAAAACCTGTTAATATCACATTTTTACCCATCTTAAAACCACTACACCTGTACAGTGAAAAGAGAGATGAACCAGCTACATTGCCTTAATTTTTCCTTTTCCTAGATGCAGTTATATACAAAGAATGATACAGAAGTTCTGTCACAACGTCTTTTTACAGTTAGTTTCCAAAAGATTTAAGTTTCATCAGAACACAACTTATGTTTCTGTTGCAGAAAAAGTGCTGTGATCACTGAAACATTCACTGGACTTTTGCTGATTTAGGAGCTAAAGATATTCATCAGGAGAATTTGATAGCAATTTGAAATCCTAGAAGCTAAGTAGTACAAGCTTTTGTGTTTTACTGATGTGAGTGAAAAGTTCATCATCCAGAATTACATTAGGATAACATTTAGAAAAATGCTTTTAAATTTGTACTAATTTTTACATGTATTATTGGCCCTTGAATAACATAAGAAAAAGAATGTTGATTTTCAGTATTTTGCTAGGTTTGTATTCTTAGGACCATAAAGAAGTGTTCCTGAATCTGTAACTTTAATGCAAATATGGCTCACTATTTTTAGCTCAATATTTAAATTATTAAAAGAAAAAAGAAAAAAAGAAACCTTTTGAAATTCTTTACAACATTATTATTCATTACCAGTTACAACTATTGCACAGTAGTTTCTATAAAATGCCTTTCTGATGTAGAAAGAAAATCTGTATTACATTCTATACTCTAAATGGATGTAACTGTTATGATACTCTGCTCCTAAACGAGATACAGAACTCAACTGATGACTCAGTGCTCTTCAGGCAAGTCCCAGAATCCACAGCTTTAAAAAATAATAGAACAGAAACAATGGAAAAAGTCTTGTTCTGGAAAATACTTTTTAGGTAAAATTGCAACTTGCCATCTGTTGCTGAAAACCTTTTGGTGAATAACAAAAGGCTACACAAAAAGTACCATATTAATTTGGGGGTTAAGAGAATTAAGATGAATGCTATCTACAGTAGGTGTTCTAACTTTAGGCTGAATATTCTGTACATATCTTTGATTTACCCACAGTATCTGACAAGATCAGTATCTCAGTTTAGTTACTGTGTTGAAATGAAACAGCGTTCTGCCTTACTGTCCTGCTATACAGAGAATTTATTCAGATGTTTCATTTGAATGCGTTCAATGAACTGAGTTTCTGGTCTTGCTAGATACTGTGGGTGAGTCAAAGATACAGATCATAGACTGCTTCCCCCATTAACACAACTTGAGGGCATGAGCCCACTGTGGCGGTTACGCCATTTAATAGTTCTCTCTTTCCAATTTCAAATATCCTAGGGTAAAGCTATGAGGATCTTTCTGTGGGGCATGAAGGTAATAGTCTTCTGCGTGCTCTACTGTGATAAATCTATTCTGGATAAAGCCAGGGGGAAGCAACAGAGACTGGTATCTGAAATCAGACGACTGATGTATGAGATGCATAAAGGGAACTGTCTTTTCATAGACAACCAAACTTGAGGTTTTTTAACAGAGGACAAATTGTAGCAGTCCACTGCAGAGAAGATATGTCAACCAAAGTGTAATAGGTGGGAATAATCTAGGATCTGACCTTATGTTATTGTCAGAATTAGGACATTTTTGTTCTCAGGAAAGGTGTAACTCCATGCAATAACTCCATACTTTGGACCTAGAGAAAGTGGCTTATTGTTAATGTTCTGTCTCTAACAAGGCAGCAAAAAAACAGAAATTACTATGGGAAAATGTGAACAGAATTCCTCCCTTTTAGTATCTGTATCTGAGTCAGCCATCTCAGGCTGTTTTTGTAGCCAGTGAAGAAAACTGGGCATTTTTAGGGTACAATTCATTTGATGTATTTTAGATAGTGACTTTTTAGTGAGATTAATCACACTGTACAAAGACTTATTTTCTGCATTGGCTATAAACAGAGCCTAAGTGCGACTAGCACAGGCATTCACTTCATAGGTTTCTGTGTTTGGTCAAGAGAATGCCATTCTAAGAAAAGCTACAATGATTTCTTAAACAACAGGGCATATATCCAATTGACATATATCCCAAAACTCAGTAATGGAGAAGTGGAATAAAAGTGTCACTTCAGGAACTAAGACTTTGAGTATCAATCAATAAAGTTTTATGCTTCTCAGCTGGCATCATTCCTGGAAGCCTTTTTTGAAAAAAAAAACCATCTCTCTTGTTATTAAGAGTCACTAAATTTATTTACACTATAATTTCTTAGAAAACCATAGGGCACTGGAGTTCTTAGGAACATTTTCTGTAGTGCTTGATATCATTTCTGAGTTAGATAGCTAGTTTTCCTGAGCTCTCTATGATATCATTGGTGGCAAGAATCTTCTACAAAAGGCAATTCAGAACAAAGTTGCAAGGTGGGTGCTCCAAAAAAATCAATCTGAGCAAAGTGGTTCACATGCCATCACATAAAACTCACCACAAAACTAATTTCTGGATTTTGGAAGTTACTTAAAAAATAAGAGAGCTAGCATACCTACAACAGGATAAAGCTAGGAACTTATATTAAATGTAAAATAGAATCCACAAAAAAAAAAAAAAAAAAAAAAAAAAAAATTAACCTGCCATTGAGATTTTATATCTATTTGCATTTTTATTTTATTTAAGATATTGTGGATATTTTTATTGTTTCTCTTCTTAGCAAAATGCTTCACTTAACTGGTATACTGCAGAACCACCTAGAAGTTTAAATTAACAATCACTTTAGTTTGAACTTGCAAAGAAATATAAATTTTTTAGCAAGGATCTCTTTTACTTTAATTCTTTTTCCCTAAATTCTAAAATTCCCTTTCCTCCTCAAATTATGCTGCAGTTACTGATAATGTAAAAGTAGGAAAAAAGGTGATGAATGTGCATATTCAGATTTATCAAACTTATTCTTGACCATATTGAAGAAAGCTTCTTCCTGTGTATCATGTTCAACTGAAATAACTACTTTATGTATTAACCATACCTTTATGATAATTACATGACTTAAGACATGAAAAATGAATGCCTTCTGTCAGTAATCTGAAGCAGTATTTTACAGTTTCTTTACAGGAAAAGTGGGTTGGAAGTCACCTTAAAGCACCCAAAAGAAAATCATCAAAGATGTTTTTCAGGATTTTTTCACCCATGCTACAAAGCTTTATTTATTTAAGTATTTCTTTGGAAAAACAGAAAATTAAAAAAAAAGAAAAAAAAAATTGCCATTAGAAACCTTAATAGCAAATATTATTTTATTGACATGGCTTGAGTTTATTTGTAGTAAGTGACATATCGAATACTGGAAAAGGTCATCTGAGCCTTTATTGATCAGCATGTTTGTAATACACTGTGTCTATTTACCACACCTGACAGGTCAACCACATCATCCAGCCATTTTGTTGATGTTTCTTCTTTAGGATTTCTTTTTTTTTAAAAAAAGGGGGAAATATTTTGATGAGGTTACAAAATGAGATCTGACACAACCAAGCAGATAACACAAAGCATAATGTTAGTAAACAGATAAATTGAAGCTAGAGGCAAAATGAGATAAGGAAACTTTAAAAAGCCTGGAAACTAATCTGCTACAAGCAAGAAGTAGTAACCCTTTCTCCTTGCCTACTATCCCTTTAAATAGTGGAGCATCACTTTCATTAAGTGAGGCTCCAGCTGCTTACTGGATAACAGATACCTCAATAGGGAGGTACATGCAGAAGTGTGAAGTCTTTGAAGAGATGTTCTGTACTCAAATGGTAGTAGTTTTCCTTGATAGGTCACAGAGATATAAGGTAGCATGACCCCCTGTTCAATGAAAGCAGCTTTAAAGAAGAGATCTCATGCTACTCACCTGCTTGGATCTGAAATTCCTTTTTAGCTTGACATGTAGCTATTCACCTGAGGCCTTTTCTCAATTCTGTCTAGAGCCAATTTTCTGACTTCTACAGGAAATCTGATTATTAAGGTTGAAATCATCATCATGGCAACTGAAAGCTCCTAGTTTATGTGGTGTGCTTCCTTTCTATGAAGCATTATTCACAAGATCTCTAATCTATCATAACTCAGAAGGCAGTAGCAGTGACAATATTTGCAACAGCATCTATTAATCCCTCCCACTGCAGATCCTAGTTAGGTTGCATGACCTAATTGTATTACAGCTGAAGATAATATGTAACAGATTTTTACCTCTAAAACCATCTCCAACAGTTATACAATCATCATCAATTCATGTAATAGATCAAGGCTAGACTAACCCATAAATGGCAAAGTTCACTGAACAGCAAAAATAATTTTAATTCTTTCTTGCAAAAACAAAATAATTGTAAGACTAAAAATAAATGTAAGACTACAAGTTTGTGAATCTATTAATAGCTTCAGAGATATAAGCTGGGTTTCAGCTAGCAAATCTGGTTGCAGAATCAGAGCTGAAGATGAGAAATTTTGGGCATATCTTTTTCCCATTGTGTTGCTTCTGCTGAAAAAAAATTATCATAGCAGTATATTTTATGGGTGGCAATATATAAGTTTAATCACATAAAACATTTAAAAAAAAAAACCCAAATGTAGTTTTTTATAAAGATTTTTTTCATTTAGATGTGGTTATTCATCAAAACTTCCTGAAGTTTGTTTCTTAAAAAAAAAAAAAAAAATAACACCCCAACACCCATACACAGTTTCCTAAAACTTCTCTTTAGAATGAGTTATTGTATTCATCAGGAAGCTGCTGCCTGGGTGCTCAGTGGAAAGTCTTAATGAAACACTTATCTTAGACAAAGATTAGTAATATGGCCAGTGAAAATCAATTTTCTCACATTTAATCTTCTAATCTATTTTAGATTATTTCCCAGGGGTACCAGGAACTTCACAGACACATGGCTTTGTGCAAATAATCAACTATATGGAAGAATATTGTGAGTTTAAGAGTTGCTTTGTAATGGTTAGTCACCTTTCTAAGTGGACTTTTCCCTTTCCCGAAGTAGTTAAATATAGAGTAGAGGATAAAGAGCCAGCAATACCATTTGTTATAAAAAAGAAAAAAAAAAAAGTTCAGATTATTTGGAAGTCATCCAATAATTTTGGCAGGATACCCCAAATGCATTTTATTAGGTAAGCTCTCTGAAACAATATGTAAGGATGCCATATTAAAGCATCTTTCAATACCTGGCATAAGTTCATTACACATTATACAAAGAATATCTCCCCAGAAGATATTTTCTGCCACAAAAAAATGTTGTTTGTTCCTCATCATATAAAAACGCTTAGGGTTGTGCACCTCTGGAAATGTCGTCATATAACAAGCTGTGAATGCTGTGATTCAAGAAGAGGGAAGAGAAGAATTGTCACAACTCAGTAGCTGTCACCTTTTGGGTTAAGTTCACATCAAAGGATTTTTATAATTTAGTCATACACTCATGCAGGTCCATGTAGAATCTTTCGTATTTTTCTTCACATTAGGATTACAAATGACTAAATGATTGCAGATGGCACAAAACTGGGAGAAGTGGATGATATACCACAGGGTTGTGCTGCAATCCAAAGGAACCTTGACAGCCTGGAAAAATGGTCTGGCAGGAACTTCATGAACATTGAGAAGGGTAAGTTCAAAATCCTGCACAAATAACAACTTCAGGCACCCAATATGTGCTGAAAATCACTTAACTAAAAAGCAGCTTAACAGAAAAGGACCTGACAGTCATAGCAGACATGAAACTGAAGAAGAGCTAGCAATGTGCCCTTGCAGACAAAGAGGCTACGGGAAAATAACAGAAGATTGGCAAGCAGTATTGTAACATGCTCAAGTTACTTGCAGCTGGATTGCTGAAAAACACATCATACTAACTGTTGTTCAGTCTCATGCGTTTGACAAGCAGAACATCTGTGTTCAGACAACATGGGCCTGTGATGGACTTAGACACACCCTATTGAACAAGTTTGAGACTCCTGCCCTGTTTGTGGAAAGATAGAAACACAGTGATAAACTACACCCACACAAAGCTCTGATATACAGGTGAAAACAGCAGGGTGGGTGATCCTCTAGCTCCATATTGCCTGCATCCATTCTTTCATGCCTCTGCCTAGGTGCTACATTGGGAATCTCCTAGTTGGTGAGGTAATGAAAATAAATTTACTCTTTGCATTTCATCCATGGTTTTGTGATTGTTCCTTTGCCCTGCCTGTGCTGGCTTACACAAAGGTGAATGGTGCCCTGGAGTGCATTAGACAAACTATTACCATCAGGTCAAGAGTGGTGATCCTTCTCCTTTAATCAGCACTGGTGAAACCACACCTAGAGTGCTATATTCAGTTCTGGGCTTCCAGCTACAAGATAGACATGGACATATTGAAGAGGGTCCAATAAATGGCCTCTCTTGTATGAGGAAAGGCTGAGAGAGATAGGACTGTTCAGCCTGGAGAAAAGAATGTTTAAGAGGAATATTATCAGTGTATATGAATACCTGAAGGCAGGGTGCAAAGAAAACAGAGGGTCTTTTCAGTCATCTCCAGTGACAGAATTAGAGGCAATGGGCACAAACTGAAATATGCTCCCTCTGAACATCAGGGAATATTTTTATACTGTAAGGTTGACAAAACACTGGCACAGGCTGCCCAGAGCAGTTGTGGAGTCTTCATCTCCAGATATTCAAAAGCCACCTGGACATGGTCCTGGGCACTCAGTTCCAGGTTATTCCACTTAAACAGGAAGGTTGAACTAGATGACTTGTGGAGGTCCCTTCCAACCTCAACCATTCTGTGGTTCTGCAGTCCTGTAAAAAACCTACTCACTTTTCTGTTAGATGAGGCTATAGGTTGTGCTGTAGAGAAAATTATGACCAGATTTAGCCAGGGTCTGATGAAACTTTTCTCATTAAGCTTAATTGGCTTTGGTCAAACACACTGACTTTCTTCACAAAAATAAATTTGTTTATATCTCTATTCAATTCCATTCCAACAGTGCTAATATCCAAGGTGATTGATTATGGCTAAGTACAAGCTCTTAACTATAAACCTCAGGTAAGAGACTTGAGGCAAAATCTTACAGAAGTGTTAAGTGATGCTCAGAGGTTTGCTGATATAGTCTTTGCTTTCAGTGAAAGGACTGATACGTGCAGGGGTATCTTCAGACTAGTATGTCCCTCCAATTTATTCAGTTCAGTGTCTAATAGACTCAAGGAATTTGGTTTGCCTGATAGCCCATAGTATGTGATAGCTCTGTACTCACATATTATAGTGATGCACTGTATGACAATGGTCCATAAAAGTTTTAGCTTGCTGTTGAATCTATCAGTGCTTGTATCCATGTCTTTCATTTATTGATGAGTCAATAGATAAAACATATTTGACATCTATTTAATAAAATCTGTATCTCATCTTTCTAGAAATTTGTTCATGTGAAGTGTTCAGTGCCATTTTCAGTGCTCAAAGATTTCTGCCTTTATTTCTGATGCAGCCTAAACCCCCACTCCCATATCTCTAAAAGCTTCTAATTTCTCTCTGGATGTTACAGAGAGCTATCTCTTTTCTCTTCATGCTCATCCTGATATATTTTCTCCTCTTTTTCTCTGTGGAGCAGAACTTCAGGGCTATTTCAGATTTTTTTGCCATTTCTTCTTGCCTTACAGGCTTTTTCCACATGCCATTAACTCATTGCCTATATTTTTTTTCTAAAACCCATCTTTTACACTACAACTTACTTGATAAAATATATCCAGCTGTATATACAGCCATCCATCCAGTGATGGATTAAATAGTGCTTTACGATCTAAGTCAATATGTTTTCACACTTCTTAGTTCTATCTTCCCCTTGATTAGACTTGACTCATCCATGCCAGAAGAAATACATTACATGTTGCTTGAAGCGCTACGGCCAAAGTAAGTTTTGTGGCTTCATTTTATGACTCTGAAACTGTCAGATGGGAAAGGCACTTCATCCTCCAACACCCACATTGAAACTAAGCTCTTTATTGTTCTGTGTTGTTTGGTAACTTGCTTCAGCTGAAGGATCTGTTTCTTCCCAAACACACAGTCCTTTTCCCAGACTTGTGGTCTGTAGATATTTGCATGCTACATCAGTGTTTGAAATAATCTCTCACCTTCTGTGGATCAAGGATCAGTATGCTTTTCGAATACTTTTTTAAAATCCATTTGTTTGTCCAACCATTTATCAGTGTTAATTTTGAGTAATATGCCTGCTTATGTTCCTCTTTTTAACTTTTTTTATCGTCATAAGGCATGGTAATCTCTAAACCATTTATGTTGATCATGTGGATATACACAGCGATAAGCCATCTGAAAAATGTACTTACCTCTAGTTTAAAACCTGAGCTCTACCCTCCGGATTTGTTAGCCACATTCTGAGTTAAACCTTCCTTTCCTTCAGACTAGTATTCACTTCCCTGCTGCCACTGATAGCAAACATCCTACCTATCAGCCTTAAACATTTCACAGGTACTTTCAGGATTTCAGTAAGACAGACAGTAAATCTTGCTGGGAGTCTACCTGGGCCCCAAAGAGTAGCCTATCCATTATAATTCACCACTTTGGTACCAACCGTAGCTCTAATGTATATCACAATCTAGAGTTATTTAATTTTGCATAAGACCATAACACATGCAAAATTTAATAATAGTCATGTAAAAAAAATCTGTTTTTCTTGCCTTTTTTTTTTTCCTCAGTGTTTTCTTTGCCACTTTGTAAAGGTGACTGAATGCAATCCTTGAGGTATCATGAGCATTCTTCCAAAAAGAAAAACTGAAAAACAATCTGAATAGTAAGTCAAGTAAAGCAATTCAGTTAAACAATGGTGGAATGGTATGTCACAAGGTCTGAGGAATGAAGTACCTACTTCTGAGTGTCTTAATTAAACTGGGAATTGCACACAAGGGGTTTAATAATCCAGTCATGTTTTTTGTGTGTGTGTTTTCTGTGGATTTAGTTAATATAATGAATGTGGTAGTGGATCTGTTCTACCGTCTCTCCTGGAATACAGACTCTGCAGTAACAGGCAAAAAAGCTACATACCTGATTTGGAAATATTGTGGTATAAAGTTAATGCAGTTGTCACATGTGACAACCATCAGTTCTTCTGCAAGAAAGTAACTTTTCTTGAGTTGCTGGGGTACAGGCACTCAGGAAGACCATAGCATAATGCAAAGATGACCTTGTTCCATCTCTGTACATCTGTAAATACAAGCAGATTCAATGTACTGTTTAGATAAGGCTAAGACATTAACCCAGGTGGGCATACTTAAGGGTAAACAAACGCCGCATTTTTACATATCTGATTGAGGAGGAAACAGATAAGGAAAATAGATAATCTTTGAAAGCAGGGCAAGGCACAAATCCCTGGTATTGTCAGAAAGTGATGAAGAATTATAGTGGATTGAATATGAAATGGTACACCACAGCAAGTGTGCATGTATATGGTCTGGAGAAATTATTATTTTTTCTGAAAAGATAAAAAAAAAGAAAAAATCTTGCTTTTTCTCAATTTGTCTTCTTGGTAGCAGCTACATTGACATCAAAATTGAAATTGTTGAAATTTTTGGCAGCTTTAAAATTTAAATATTTTAAAATCAGGTTTTGGTTTCAAGCATTTGGCTTATTAAGACTAGACTGTTGCTAGAAGGTCATTCAATATTTGTTTTTTAAAACAATTTAAATTTCTCATGAGTGCTGCAAATTTGCAAGAGAAAACGTCACACTATCATGTGACAATCAAGTCTTGGCCTTTACACAGCTTTCATGTCTTTGCAGATCCTACAAAAAACAGCTTAAAAGTGTAAAGATGTGTCATTTCATTGTATTAGCTCACTGTCTTTTTATTGCTGTATCATTTTAGAAATTCAAGCAAATTATAGTTTCATATTACTACCTAAAAGTGCACAAATTCTGTGTGAAGGCAACACACACATATGCATAAAGATATAAAGTCATAAGAGCTCTTTCTGAAGACACTGAGGAAAACAATGTCTCATAGAAAAGAAAAAACTTAGAATTCATACATATTTATTAATTATGCCATTTGACTGTTTAAGGGCAGCTTTATGAAACACATTGCATTTATATAGCATCCTGATAGCTGCTTAATTGTGCCTGAATAATGAAGGCATAAAATCTTCAAGAAAAGCTATGAATTCAGAATTTAACTATGAAGCCTTTGTTTCTATATCAAAGTCTTAATTTTAAGTGGTCTTAAAGAATATTGGGGACTCACCATGGGAGTCTCTGAGGCTATTTTTCAAAAGATGACTGACATCACCTACTAAAAGGTAAATTTTACCTTTTTTTCCTTGCAAATTTCACTTATCTGGTGCTCCACAATACAGTGCTATTGAATGGAAACAAAGATGGTAAGAAGCAGCAGTTCTGGGAAAATGTAAGGAATTCTGTCTGTATATATGTATATGTGCACATTTTTAGTAACTTCAGGCAAACTGTTTGGGAGGAGTAGGCTTAAGAGCAAGCTGAAGTCTGTCAAGTGCGCGTCGGCACTGCCATCTGGTGTTAGTGATGGAGCCCTGCCTCCTCTGTGACACGCCCTAGCTGGAAAGTCTTTCAGTTCGTTCAGTTAGTATCGACCTATCCATAGTTCTTATGAACAAAGAAACCTCATTGGAATGATGTTCTGCTTACAACGATTTCACGGAAGCTTATTTGTAAAACAGGAATCTTGAAATGACTTGTGTGAAACCAACACAAGAAGTGCAAGTGTTTTCCTCGGAAGGTTGGACACGCTGAGCATCTTCCCTCTCTCTGTACCAGCTTTAGTAATAAGAGTCCTATGTTCCTCAAGTCTCACCTGTCATTCCCTTAATTTTTATTCCTAATCCAACATAGTAATGTTTTAACTAAAACTGCAGTGGGGAAAACTAATACAGTATGACCAACAAACAACTCTGTCTCCTTTCTCACCCTGAGAAATACAGTGCAACTGTATTGCACTGCTGCACCTCTAGATAACAGTGCCTACAAGCACTCCAACCCAGACTACTTGAATTTTCAGTAGTTGGGTTAGTTTACACCATTATCTGAAAGTGTCAGTATTTAATCCAGTGATCCTCTGATAAATTTTTAAAAGTGCATTGCTTCAAAAATCAGTAGCTATAATGGGGGAAGAAAGGGAAAGGAAGGAGGAAATAAATCAAATTAAATCCAAACTGCATGTGTAACACAGTCTTTTCTAAAATAGGGGCAGTCTTTCATTTCCATAACAGCTTGCTGGAATCCACAGACACTCAGCAATCACTGTGCTGTCGCAGGTAGAGGGCCAAGAGTTGAGAGATTCATGGCCCTGACAGCTCCTTACTGATATTTATTTTCATTAGATATTAAGAAAAAGATCATTGCTGCAACCTAAAATATAGTTACATTAGACTTTTTCAGCTTCAAGATAATTCAGCCTTCCCTCAAATAAATAGGGACAGAAATCTATATTGTTATTAAGAGGGATCTTTTACTTTGTGCAACATTAAGTTGTTCTTATTTTCAACATCACAATTTTAAATCATTCAGTGTACAACTGATGTCATTTTACTGCAGTTCATCCTGAATGTATATAGACAAAACCTTGCAGTTAAACATTTTTATAACTAATACTTGATGCATTTACCTCTCTGTTCTCTAGAGTCTAATGGACTCATATTTTATATTGTTAGATATATTTAATCAGTTTGGCAAAGCAAATACAGATTGAATTTTGCACTTGGAATACTTTTTGTTATTAGGCCAGAAGAATTTCTATATGACATGAAAAATCTTTTCTGTAACTCCTAATTTCACCTATTTTGTGTCAGTTTAGATGTTCAGCACTTTAAATATGGAGGCATTTAAATGCAGGGTTAAGAACTGCACATGAAGTGCTATTTACTACTTCACATAGGCTAGCTTTAAACTTTCCGTTTGTACATGGTTTGTATATATTAAATTTGCTAGAAAAATCAGACATTGTTGTGGATAATAGCCAAAATACATTTGTACTTAAACAAAATAACATAAATAGTGAGCTTATAGTCTTCTTTTTAGTTAAGAATCCATCAGAGTTTTGGCAGTCTGATCTGGAGTCTGTTTCTTTGGTTTGTGGCCAGATCTTTTTCAAACACATGTAGTCCTACACAGGTTAATGCTTCTGATTTGGTAGGCACAGAGTCTCTCTTGGTTTAAATAATAAAATTACTAAATTGAGTATGTTCTATTGCTTCAGTATTCTGATATGACTAGGCAGTCCTCTTTCTTGATCTTGAATTGAGCTATGGAGTGGATTTCTGATCCTTTCTTTGTCCACTTCATCTAATAAGAGTAAGGACTTCCCAATACTCACCTCAGATGTGCCTGGACTAAGGCAGACATCTACCTTTCTTCTTCTGTAGAAAATGGCACTTCCAGAGACAGCTTTTCTATCATAGTGCAGAGGTCTAAGGCTAAGGGATGCTGCAGTCTTGATACTGCCTTCTCACTGCAGGGAAGATACCTCATTTGTGCCTGACAGCTCTGGTATCTAGAATTCTCCTATGGGCAATGATAATGAGTCATGCAATAGCTTCAGCCTAAGCTGTCTTTGGAAGGAGACTCCAGTAGACAGGGAGACAATGCACTACAACTCTTGGCATCAAGCTGGGATCTGACAATTACACATGGGATACTCAGCTGCTTATTCATTCCTACCATGCTGACATCATAATTCCAGCCTAAAATGGGTAGGAAAAAGTATGTTTTTTTCTTTACAGACAAAAAAAAAAAAAACCCAAACAAAAAAATTAAATTATAAAGAATTGTATATTAAACTTGAAGATGACAATGATTAAATAAAATTAATTCTGCCTTAAATGGTATAGGTTGTGAATTTTTGAAGGATTTGATACACCTGATGGTAAGTTGGTTTGCTACCATGCTTATCAGAGGGGAAGTTCTTGTAATACTGTGGTTTTCTTTCATAGGTGACGCTACTATATGCTGTTCTTCACTTGAGACACAGCTTGAAATATTGTGATAAAATGAGATGCTTGCGGAAAAGATCAGCAGTGTCATTCTTAGGAGTCCTTGTCATTTGCTTGCTGTTCATGAATTTGTACATTGAAGACGGTTATGTTTTGGTAAGTTTCTCAGATGGAAGAAATGATCCTGGAACAACAGAACATGACACATCCCTGGTTAAGCAGTTCAGAATTTTTGAAATACCACCCTATTAGTGTAATATTGACTGTGAGGTATAATCAAAATGTGTGCTTTGTAATGAAGCCATTTTATCAGTATATACTACCCATAGGGTGTGTCTGTAAGACCCTAACAGTCCTTTTCACAGAAGTAAATACATCATTGTGTACTGGAAGAATGGGAGATAATGAATGTAGCAAAGCATGGAGATATCTCATCAGGTATCTTCCTTTGAATCCAAATAATTCCTGTATTTTCCAAAGCCTTGGATTTCTCTCAATTTTAATTGCCTACACCTGAGATAATCATATGAGCTAGGAGCTCCTTTTTCAATCCACACTGAAAATTTCACCTCTTAATACTGTATTAAACAATTTTGTAGAAATAAAGAGAACTTAAACTAACTTGATAGGTTTTAAGCTCTTTGAACGAATACTTCCTTTTCAGTGCTTTTGTTTTTTGTTTTTGCACTTTCTATATCTCAGATTTCAGTCTG
>JASSUY010050721.1:0-15308 GCA_032466535.1 Forpus xanthops | reverse complement strand
TTCCTTTGATTCTCCTCCCCATCCCCCTGGATTGGGGAAGAAAGAGGGGGGAGTGAGTGAGCAGAACTGTTTGAGGGGCCTCAAACCACGACACCCTCCCACTGGCAAGTATTTCCATCTCCATAGTTTTATTAGCACCAGCAGAGGTCTAACACTCACATAAAGCTTTCAAAATTGATGACTGAAAATAGGTAATGGAAGCATTCATTGTCCCGCTTAGGAAAGCAGAGGGGAAAAAAAAAAGAAGTAAGACAGCAGGAAAAGCTTCTCCCAAAACGGATAGGTGAGGAAACATAGGACTGATAGGCGGCTGTGTTGGGAAATGTGCTTGGTGTGAGCTAAGTTGTGCCGCTAAAGCAGAGGGGGATAAACTGGAGTGTATTTTACAACACCAAGAGATTCAGGCCCCTGTTTCAGATAGGTTGAATGTTAGTTAAAATAGTGATCAGTAAAACCCTCTGACCTGGCAATGCAGAGAAATTCCATCTGATGAGAAAACATTGAAGAGTTGTACTTAAAACACGTGTCGCTACCAAAGTCCAAGAGCAGAACTATGTCTTCAGTAAAAGTAATTGATGCTGTAGTATAATTTTAAGGCTTCTGACATTGTTAAATGTGTGTTTCCAAAAAAAAAAAATAAAATTATAAAATAGGGTTTGTCTGGTGATGCCCAGGTAATCTGGAGAGCAAACTTAGTTTTTTTCTGTTCTGGAATGTGTATTGCTGAATTTGGAATTTTCTCAGTGGTATTGTACATAGAATCATAGAATAGTCATGGTTGGAAAGGACCTTAAGATGGTCCAGTTCAGCCCCCTGCCATGGACATCTAAAAGGTAATTGGATACTTTAACTAGATTATATTTTTTATTACAGTCCCTCATTTGATGTAACTTTTCCCTGAGTCTTCTGGATGATCAGTTTGCAAGAATCTGATTGTTAGAAAAAGCAATTGCAGAAAGCAGATGATGACTCAAGCAAACTATTTGGGAAGGTGAGCAGAATGTAGTTGATCACCTGTAGCTGATGACAGTCATTTACATATTCCAATTTCTCTCCCTGCATTTGCCATTTTTTTGCCTCTTTCACCAGTGTGTGAAACCATCCCAGGTGGGTTTTATGGCCAGAATCATGAAAATGAACACCCTATGGATTTTTAATCCCCTCTGCGTTTTGTCTGTGTACATATATATGCATGTGTAACTTCCTCCAAAGCCTGTATTTTGTCACTTTTTTGGGCTGGCAAACTGCTTAAGTGCCTCTGGGACTTGCTCTCTCTTTCTGCAGGAGGAAGATAATATTTACTAATCTATCCGATTGTTCATCTTACTGCGATTGGTATGATAGCGCTTTGATAAACATAAGTAGTCTAACATGAGCTCACGTGGGATGGTTTTCACCTAGTACTTCATATCACTGGTTTCTCTTATCACAGAGCTTCTTATTGTATCATGGCTTTTGAGTATAATATGGTCTTTTGGTTTGGAACTGCCTCAAAAAAAAAAGACAAGAGGAGCGAGTTTTCTCCAGTCTCAGTGGTGGTTCCCAGGAAGGTCACAGCACATGGTTGGGCTGGTGATCCTGCTGTGTCCTGCAGCTCCTGGGGACAGCTTTTGGAGGGGTGGCTGATGTTTCTCATGTGAAGTTAAAGGAAAGCATCTAGCTGAGAGTGTGAAGTGCCTGCTGAGCCTTAGTTTGATTCTGCTGGAAATCTCTGCAGGCACCCCATGTGTTCCTGCAGATGTTTAAAGGAGAGCAGTGCTGGAGAAACCCAGGCTGGAGCTCAGCTCAGATCATTGCTGATGTACTGGCAGGCTGGGAAAAAATCCCAGCACCAAAGTTGGAGGCACTTGTAGCCTCAGAATCTGAATCCAGCGATGCTTAAAGAAAATGGTGTTTGTTTGCGGCTAGATACGAGTTTTAGGGAAAAATATGTTGCTTCATAGAACCAAACTGCTTCAGCTCCCCAGTGCATCTGTGCTGGTAGTGGAGCAGTGATTTTATGCATTATTATCCGTATGTTGGGGACAAGCAACCTGCAAAAGAGACTGACCCACAGAGGTGAATCCTGTCCTAAGGATCTTGCAACAAAACAAACTCTCCTTGAATGGAGAGCTGAATTAAATGCCAAGGCTGGTGAAAGGGGAAGGCTGGGGGGAAAAAGGGCTGCTTTGGGCAACACTCCATGTGCCTACCCATGTGTGTGGGGAGGCAGAGGCAGGTTTACAGTCTGTTTAGCAGCAGTCATCACCAGGGATATTTATTGGGTATGTAACATGCTTGTTCCTTAGATAACACAAGCTGTTTAGTAGTGATTGAGTTACACCAGCAGCGCTGCCTATGCCAATTAGTGCCCTTGAAGGATTAATTAGAGGGATATATACCCCTCTCTTCAAGGTGTCTTGTAATTCAAGTGTGTGTTTATAGTGGGCTTTGGCTCTTTGCCAAAGGAAAGCAAAAACACAGCATCAAAATACAGGGGCTAATCTCTGCTCTGAGGTGACTACTGTATGGGATGCTGGATCTGTGCCACCAGGGATTCAGGCCTGGAAATGATGGATGGGGGAAAAAAAACCCACCAAACCCTAATTTGCTCCTTTTTTTTTAAACTCATTGTGAAGTAGAACTTAACAGCTTAACTCTAGTTACAGATCCTGAAGCACTTTGTAGTGAGTGCTGTGGACTCTGCTGTCCTACCATTATAACTCCAAACTCCTCTGGACTGGTGATTAGACCTCCAGCTACAGTCACAAGGCTTGAAATGCTTTACCCAGAGTGGAAAAGTAGTTTGACTGAAATCAAAGGCTTTGTTCAGATAACTCAGTATTGGTGACTTTCCAGTAAAAGTAATTGCTTATTGAAAAGACAGTTTTGTAACAAAATTAACTTCCTTGGTGATTTTTGTATTGTTTTGCCAAAAGTCGTAAACATTTGAAATGAGATAATTTCCAATAGCAAATTCTCAGGACTTCAGAGATAAAACTGCATGCCTACTTCAAATAATCCACAGCTATGTGTAAAACTTGGTGATACCTGAAGCTGTTTGTCATTGCTGTGCAAGATCATCCCTTCTCTGCTCCCACCATCCTCCTTCCAGCCCCACTGGCAGCATTGCGAACCTCTATCTCCAAAGTGCCCTGGCACTTTCCATGACAGGGAACATCTCCTGCCTTTGATCTACATTAACTCTTCATGGAGGGAGAAGTGATTCATGTTAATGACAGTTTCCTCAGAGCTTTTTCCTTCCCTCCCTGTCCAGGTAGGCTGCATATTGGTATCTCACGTTTACTTAATGAGTCTCATCTATGGAGGAAGTTCCCAGGCAGAATTCACAAGCAGTGGTATTATGAATTCCTCTTGCCTGGCAATAACTTTTTAATGACGTTTTTATTCTTTAGATAATATATTAAACCCATATTTTTTGCAAGTTTGCTTCTGCTCATTCCTTGCCCTTCATTCCTTGCTTCTTCTCCTTTCCCTCCCCCTTTTCACCTGAGTGGCACTTTCACTAGAGATGTTTAATACAGTTCTAATCCGCTGATTCCCTGAGATACATGAAAGCAGCTTTACAAGCCCATAAATCCGAAAGATAAAGTGTGTTTTTACTAGTCATGTTGCCATGAAAATACCAGGGAAAAAAAAGTAGTCTAATATGAAAGAGTAACAAATTTGTTTAGTATTTGCACTTATTATAGAAAAAGCACTTGGAGAAAGGCTCTGCCAGGGTATTGGTGGCGGGGAGAGACACTGGGATGAAGGTGAAGAGCTTCAAGGACTGGGAGAATTATATCTGGGTTGTTAGTGGGGTATATGGGTTGGGAGACATCTCCCCAGCCCTGCAAATGCAGTTTCCCAGCACAAGCCCCATGGCCCAAGTGATGTATTTGCAGGTGAATCATTGATGGGTTCGCATCATTATGCAGGGGGAGAGATTGTTGTGTGGGTTTGGGATGGACGGGAAAGGGTGAGAGCTGCATATGGCTCAGATGTGAGCTGGACATGGGCTGTGGCTGTTCTTCCCTGCTGCGCCGGAGCTGTGCCCATCTGAGCTTGCAAAGGCACAAAGCAGTGGTGCCGAGTGGGAGCATGGAGCAGCTGGGGAGGCTTTTCCCACTCTGCATTTGGACCCCTCTGGCCCCAGCCCCGTGGAAGGGCTCTCAGTTCCAAGGGTAGCCTGTCCAGGGTTCCTAGTGCCTGGCTTTCCTTGGCATGTGTGCAGCCTCTGTACTAAACACGCTCACCAGGAGGTCACCCAGGCTGATTTCTGTAGCTCTGTGTAGCCTCTGCCTTTGAGCTGTGCTGGGCACCAAGGAGCAGCCACCAGAGAAAGCCCTTTTTCTTCATTCCCCCCATACAGCATTGCCAAGACACACTTCCTCTGACTTCTGCTCTCCTGTCTGACCTTGGCTGGGCTCTTCGGAGATGTTCTTGCGCCAAAGCCCTGGTCTGTGTCATGACCTGTTGGAAAGAGCAGTTTCCCTGGGGTCCCTGGTGACTTTTCACACTTGGCCTTCAGCCTCACTACAGGCGGTGCTCTTGGAGCACAGCTGGGGCGTTGGAGCACTTGGAGCTGTGAGCAGCACTAGATGGCAGGAGTCAGACATGGAAAAGGATGGGCTGTCTCCCTCTGAAAATCCTTTTGAAGCTGCTGAGGTGGAAATCTACCAACTCACTCAGCTCTGTGGACTAGGATGTGCTCAAGTGCTGAAAATCCCTTCTCCAGCTGGACTTTAGGAATCTGCCTCACATCTTTCCCACAATCCATGAGTACCCTGCTTGAGGACAATGGGATTTGGGAAGGCTTTAGTAATTAGGGATGTATTTGTCTGGTGAATCTTGGCTTGGATTTGGGATGTGCTCAGAGTATTGGCTGGGACGGGGTTGCTGTGAGATTTGGATGTCTGTGTGATTTCTTTGGGAGATGTTTGAGAGCTATAGCCAGGTCCCACTGCTCCTGCCTTACTGAGGAGCATCACCTGGACATCCTGAGAGCTGAGCCAGAATAACAGCAGACTTTTACACCCACATCCCCATTCTCCATTCAGATGTCATCTTTAGCTGCTCAACAGAATTACCCTTGTTTAAATTTTTGCAGTTCTACCCATTCAGCCTCTGCTTTTTGGAGGGAAGCAAAGAGCTGAGTGCATGCTTGAGGCACTTTGCTGTGTTTCCAGCCTGTAGCCACCCCTCCTGGTACGGCACAGGCTGCACCAGCTTCACGCTTGAGCAGAACAGCCATTTAAGTGAGAGGCACGTGGAGAGACTCCAAGTCTTGTTATAACTTTTCTCTTGCTGTGCCTTTGCATTCAGAGATGCTCTCTGTGGCTGGCAGCGGCTGAAGGCAGCAGCTGTCACATATCCCACTCCCTAATCGAGCATGTGTTGGTGCTGCTGTAACCTTTCTGTAGTCTATGCTGCAATATTGTTGGGCCAGAAACCTGAGTGAGAGACAGATGATGCAAAACTCAATCCCTGGAGCACATGAAAGAGCAAAGATTCATACCAAACAATGGAAGAAACAGTTGCTTCCTCAAATTCTTTGCTCTGGAAATTCCTCCTGGGATGGAGATGAAGAGTTGCTTTACCTCTTCAAGGCTGAAGGAATCGGGCAGGAACAGCAGCAGCGTGTGCTTCTGTATGCCAACATCTGGGGGACAGAGTAGCTGCAGAGTAAATGCAACAAAGCTGGTCTGTGCTCCAGGGAGCCAGAGGTCTGAGCAGAGAGCAGCCTGTCCCCTGTGGCTGGTTCAGGGAAGGCATCAGGCATTGATAACTCCTTTCATCATGGCACAGAGAGGATTACTAATGATATAATTGTTCCTCTCATCCCAGCCCAAAGAACTGAGTGAAGATAACACCTTGGTACTAACCCCAGCTTCAAAGACTTGCTCTGCCAACTTATCTTTTCTAAATACTATATAATGTCACCTGGTAATGCTAAAGCAAGATGTTCCTGGTGCCCGTACTGGGAGCATAGCCCAGAGCAAAGGAGCATCCACCAGCTAAGCGTGAACTTTGCATTGCTCCAAACTCTCCCAGAGTCCTAGGAATTTCAGCAGGGTATAAGCCATCACCTGATACCTCATCCAGCCCATCACTTGGAGCTTGCAAACTCCCCCAAACCCCAATGTACCCACAGAAAAGCCACTACAAGCAAAAGCGCAGAGCTGTGTAGCAGGGCTTGCAGCCACTGTCTCTGATGAGGAGGCACATGTGGAGGCTACGTGGAAAGCCTGAGGGATAAGATTAAAGCTGATAGGAATCACACTGTAGAATACAGGCTTATGTCTGCTGCTGCTGGGGATATTTTCAGAGAGGCACCTGTTTCCTCTGGAAATTAGCCCCAACACAAGCTCTAAACCTGCTGTTTCCCATGAGGTCAGAAGCTCTGAGTGCAGGAGGTGGCAATTGTAGACAGGGGGTGCAGCTGCGCCCATTACATTTTCTTTATATAACCTTTAATATTATAATAATTTACAGTTTTTATGAAGTCTTCCCCTGATTAGAGGTTCACAGATTTGAGGCTGAGTCCTGTGTAGCTGAGGGAGGAGATTACCTGCAGGGACATGGAGGATGTGGGGATGCACAAGTCAGCAGGGCACAATTGCATCCTGGTTTTTGGGCTGGCCCCTTGCCAGAGAGGACTGACAGACATCTGGGCAAGGGCAGCCTGTGCAGACAGCTGCTTTCTGCCAGAACATCTATCCCTAGAGAGCATCCCCTCTGATCTAGAGATCTGCAAGCACAAACTACTTGTAGACAAGGGTATTGTGAAGCCTTTTTTCCCCCCTTCTGAATCCAGCTGCTGCCTGGGAATGCATTGAAAGACTCAAATTGGGAAATATTATTGGCAGGTCATTATCCAGCTGCATTTTTGTCCATACCCCGTGAGAGAACGAGGTGGCAAAACAGTTCTTGTGAAAGGCTGATGCAGCCCCATTTCCAGCGATAGCTGGGTTCAGCAGTCTCCTGGCAGCTTTGCGCAATTTCGGCAGGGCTGGAGCTGACCTTTCCATACAGAGAGGAAAATGGCAGGGGAAGCATCTCCACCTTGCACTTCCTGCTCCCTGTAGCAGGGGGAAAGCAGATGCCTCCGCAGACCATCTCAGACTGAATGGAAGAGCCAAAGCCTGGGGTTAGTCATTCAGGCTGGGCATTGACAAAGCATCCGTATGCAGGTAAGAGCTCTTCAGGAAAAGCGTAATTTCTCTGTATGTGCAGCACTCACGAGAGCAAAACAGCTCCCTGGAACTGGTTGCAATAATGGAATTGTCTTCTGAAGAGAAATTGGAAAGCCAGAGGGCTTTGGAAAGGGCAGTGCAGAGGCTTTTAATGTTTTTCTTCCTTCTAAAATGAAGATGATGTTTACTACTTCCCTGTTTTTTTCCCTGGCCCTATGCAAAGCAGACGTTATTATGCAGAAGGTAACCATGCTAAACTAATTAAGCTTCCGTACATGGTGGGAATGCTAGCTCTGGGAATTTGGGATACTAGGAAGAACATCTCTGAGCATAAGGGCACTGGCAGGCAGTTCCCTCTGCAGAAAACTCTGTTTGGGTACTGCTGGGTGCAGTGTCTTGTTGGCAGACACTGTGACATGCATGTGCCAAATGGGGAAATATGGGAAGGTGACAGCAGACCTCGGTGGTTTCAACATGGTGCTGTCAGGTTGAGGATGCAGCCCATGTTCATAACTCTGGGTAATACCCTAAGCTGGGGTGAGCACTGAGGCACCTGAATATCATGGAAGTAGCAGGGCTAGGGGAAGCATCCCCAGCTCTTCCCATGTGTGTCTGTTGCTCCAGCTCACCAAAGAGTCTGGGGAGACAGGAGCTTGGTATGTAGAGGAGATGAAGAAAGTGAAAATTAAGGACGAGTTAATAAAGACAAGGGGAAGAGAAGGAGCAGAGATGAAGGCAAGTATTTCTAATGTTTGGCAAGGTCTTCAGGGTTATCCTGGGACTGAGGATGATTAATGTGCTGGAGGAGTCCCCTCTCTGTGGTCTGCTTGCTGGGTGATCTGTCACTGCCTTGTGACAGGCTGCCCGGTTCCCATGCATCACCATTTTAAGGTGGGTTATTGATGACCCACCTTTACGAACCATTCCACCTAATTACTTTTTGGGGCCAGAAAATAGCTATCAGAGCTGGATGGAGAGGGTGAAGGGGTAAGGCTGTAATAGAGGCTGTCAAGAGATGCTAAAACCCATAGCCCAGCAAGTCTGTCCCCTGCCATGCTAGGGATAGCAGCTCTAGACCTGCTGGTTCACTTGAGAAGGTGTTTAATCACAGACTGGTAGTGCTGGGAACTGGCTGCATAGTTGGATGTTCCTAATTGGAGCAGATGTAGAAACCTGATCTCAATGTACCATGTAATCAGTTGGTGACTGGTGTGGGATGCCTTGCTGTCCTGTCCTGCCTTCCCTTCCTGCTGATTGCTGCTAGCTGTGGCAGACCTTTCATCTGTGATGGGCAGAGATGCTGGAGGATCCTATTCTGCCCTTTTGCCCTGTATTTGCCTGCTTTGTGCAGAGTTCAGATTAGCTGAGTAAAAGCTGCTGGTGGTTTGATTGACCCCAGATCAACTAAAGCAGCATGCAGGCAGATGGAGGGCTCACGTCCTGAATTTTATCCCAATCTCCTCTGTTCTCTGTTCTCCAAGGGCCTTCCAGATTAATTGCCCTGATCTCTCACTGCCTTTTCCTGCTGGCCCTGAAAGACTGTCTGGCTGAAGTTGCTCTACATGGCCAATGCTGCAATGAATCCTGGCTGGGAAGGTGCTGGGATAAAAGAAGGAGGGAGAGAATTGGTTTGCTGTATCAGGCAGCAGCAGCAGTTTCTGCCACTGTTTAATTCTCAGTTCAAAGCCGACAGAGAATGCAAAGGGCTCCGCTCCTCGGCCGATCTGAAGCTGCTAAACAACATCTTTGTTACATTCACATGAGAGTCTATGGGCTCCTCTCTGGGTGACAGCATGATGACCATGGGGAAGGCAAGGAGAAGGGATGATGCTGCTGTTGTTTCTAGTGGGTGCTGCTTCCTGCAGGCCACCCTGCCTGCCAGCTGCCTTCTCCTACTGCCCTTTCTGCATTCAGAGTTTGTCTTGTCAGCTTCAGCTGCCTTCAGAGGAAACCAGTGGATGGAAGTTTACCTTGAATGGAGCTGGGGCCCTCAGTGTGGACTGCCTTTGGATGGTTGGGATAAATGAGGGCATCAATGGCCAAATTCTGTCCTTATCAGCATGTGGATGCAGGTGCTGACTGCATAACCCTACAAAACCAAAGCAAAACTGTGCAAAAACTGAAGGTTTTGTGTTGCTCTCACTTGGGATTTAGTGTGTTGGAAGGAGCATCTTGGAACAATGTGGATGCTCAGGCCTGAGAAAGATGCCTTCTGGCAGTGACTTGAAGGGATGAAGAGGGAGGGGTGGAGAACCACCCCTGCTGTGCTCTGAATTCCAGGTTTGTTTTGAAGACAAGCATGCCAGCATTTATCATAAATTCACAGCCTGATTTGTGTTGGGAGACACCTTAAAGCTCCTCCAGCTCCAACCCCTGCCATGGGCAGGGACACCTTCCATAGAGCAGCTTGCTCCAAGCCCCTGCGTCCAACCCGGCCTTGTGCACTGCAGGGATGGGGCAGCCACAGCTTCTCTGGGCACCCTGTGCCAGCGCCTCAGCACCCTCACTGGGAAGAGCTTATCCCTAAGAGCTCATCTCAACCTCCCCTCTGGCAGATTGAAGCTATTATACAACACCCTTTTGGTCTGAGGCTTGCCTGTTACTCCAGTCCTATTGCCCTGAGCACATCCAGGGATTTGAGATCTCCATGAGTCCACACTAATCTCATGAGGTTACACTAATCTGAGCCTGGAACTAGATAGTCCTTTATCTACTGGGGCCTTGCTATTTCACTTGCATAAACTATCTCACTAATAATGACAAATCAATTATTAGTGCTGCTTCCAAGGGGATTGCTTTGGTCTGCCTTTTCAAACAGCTATAAACCTGCGTGTTCTCAGTGCCAAAAATTAGCTGTGGCAAAGTAGCCAAAATAATAAATAATCCAACCCTACAGACAGCAAGTTAATGAATGATCCTCTTTCAGTTGGACATATTCAAAGGCGATACAGAGCTGAAATGTACCCAGAAATATTACTGGGTTTCATTAAGATGTTCTACTTCTCTTTGCAGCCATTTCCCTCCCTCCTTTTTTTGGTGCTCATGAACCCCACAGGGTTATGAGGCTTGTGGCTAGGATTAAGCCGGTTTCCATTACGTGGAGCTCAGCTATGAGCTGGGACAGGGATGGTTATGACTGGGGACATGAGTTTTTTTTTGAATGCCCCACACCCCAGTTCTCCACGAAGCTGGTGATGGGGTGCAAGAGTCCTGTGCTGATGTCTATCTTTCTGGCAGGACATCCAGCCCCATGATCAGTCTAAAGCTGGGCTCATGGGGAAACTGGGAGGATCTGGGGGGAAGTGCTGCCAAGTGTTTGATCAGCACCAGGTGCTCCAGTGACAGGCACAGTTCATCACCAGCCTGTCTCCTTTCTGGCATGGGGACCTGGGAGCTGATGGAGAAGAGATCACTTTGCGGCCACCACTGTCCCCCTGCACCTTTGCATCTCTTTGCAGGCTCCAATTAGCAGCCCTGCCATTCGGATGCTATGTGGGCATCCTTTATTTAGTGGCGTTATTTGCATTGACAGGATTGATGGGACATTTCATCAAGCAATTAGAAGGAAACGAAAGTCCAACTTGTTCCAAAATGCAAAGACAGCAGCTGGCATAAATTAGTGTGTGTAGTTTTAAGTGTCTACTACAGCACCGTTTTCTTCTGTCCTCCCTTTGGGGATAATTAAGAAAGAGGCTGTTTCTCTGCTACCATTAGGTTTCAGGAGATGTTGCCATATCCCCTTAACTCCAGTAGACATCCTTGAATCTGACAGATGATCAATTTAGCGTATTGAGGAGACTTACTACTTCTCCACTGTAAGTTTAGGTGTTATTGTATCCCTCGGTAGATTGATTCAAATTTGGTTGTCTTCATTAGCTGAAAGATGCCATAGACCAAATTAGCACTGAGCTGTCAGTGATCAAAAAGGATGGAGAAGTTTCTTATCAGTAATTGATCATGGAGCTATTACTGGATGCAAATGTATTTGTTCACTCTGCTTTGATAAATAATGGCTTGCTGCTCTCCTGTGATATTATTTGTGATGTTCTTCTGACTGCTATACGGCCCCCAGGCCATGAGCTGAAATGTCTGGCTAGCAAAGACAGACCTTAAGCTTCATTTTCTTTTGATATCAGTTATTGATGGGTGAACTTCCCCAGCTGATTCATCCCAGTGGTTTGCTCTGACTTTCAGGGAACTGCTGGGGTTTATGTGGTAAGAGAGCTGGTTCCCATTTTTGCAAGGCAGTTTCATTTTCATTCTAGGATTAACCTTTAATAGCTGTTCTGGGAAGCCTGGAGGTGCTTTAATGAGAGCTGTGGCGTTTGGAGTTCCTTGATGGGGCACTTTTCCTTCAAGCAGCTGCTGAGCTGTGACTGGTCCTGAGGCTCTGCACCTGCATCCCTTGGATGCAGACATGCATCAGACCCCCAGCTCTGTTTTGATTTCTTGGTGAAATTTATGCTGGGGGTTGACCAAAACATATGGCTCTATTTATGTCTGTTCACCAGATGGCTGCTGAAACCCCTAGCAGAGATATCAAGCACAGTGCTCAGGAACAAGAGGGCTTGGGAGTGATCATACCTGTGTTTATCCCAGCTCAGTAGTCTTGGGGATGACCAGGAGAGCAGGGAGCTGGTGAAAAGTGGGGACAGGACTTTCACTCTTCCCTTGCAACTGCCTTTAATCAGCCCTTTGGAGCAGCTTCTCCCTGGCAAGTGCTTATGCAGTGCTTGGACCACTGGGGCTTTGGTCTCCAGTGAGGTGTCCTGGCAACTGCTCCAGCATGCATGCTAGGGACATGGAAGAAGTAGCTTGCAAGGCCACCTTCCCATGTTTTGCTGCAAATCCGCCTTGGATAACATTATTTTCCTCTTCATTACGGTAATGCCATCCTCTCTGGAGGTATTTAAAAGACATGTAGATGAGGCCCTTAGTGACATGGTTTAGTGGTGGGCTTGGCATTGATGGGTTAACAGTCGGACTCAATCTTAAAGGCCTTTTCCAACCTAAACGGTTCTGTGACTCTGTGAATTTGTGCATGGCAATTCTCAGGCACAAATAGCACTAAATCACCCTTCTCTTCTTTGGTAACTACACGAAGATGATTAATACCCTGTGTTCATAAAAAGATTTCCAGCATATCAGAGCTCTCTGCACATATTCATTTAGCCTTACAACCTTCCACTGGGAGAATTGCCAGTATGAGTCACATTTTATAGCAGTGTAGAGGGGGTAGCAGTGAAGAAAACCAAGCTCTTTCCATACTCACATTAGCACAGGCAGAGGATAAGTGCTCTCAGGATGATGGCAGATGTGCTTGTGAGCATGTACATCATTTGACTAATACTGGAGGAAAGGACTCTCCTTGAGGTCACTCAATGAATCATTTCCAGAGCCATAAATAAAGCCCAAAGCATCCTCAGCCTCCCTGACTTGGCACGAGGTGCATTCCCTGGCAAAGAAAATCTCTGTGTTTATACCTTGGGTGGAAAATGGGAAGAAAGTTCTTTTAGGAAGCAAGAGGTTGCAGGGCATGAAGGCCTGGGGTGCGTCTGGAGTGGAGAAAGTAAGGAAACCACATGATCCTCACTCCTGTGTTCCAGCATCCTCTTGATATGAATTTTCAAGGATTTGGGTTTTGCTGCAGGGTCCCCTTTCCCTCTGGTTCCCGGCTCAAGCAGAATCCTTCTCATCCTGCAGGGAAATCTCAGGCACTTAGCATGAATCTCACTTTCCCCTCCAGTTCTGAGTTGTTGCAAGCAGCACCTGTTGATGGGGAGACATCCTTCAAAGGGTTAAATCTTGAGGTTCGGGTGAATGCAAAAAGCCAAGTGTTTCTCAGATTTCTTTTTAATTACCATCTTCCACCACATTTTAATTTGAGGCATCAAAGACAAGACAAAGCAGCACAACCCTGGTCCATAGCTGTGGTGGAAGGCTGGCTGGCTATCATCTCCATTCCTTTGGCAGGGACAAACAAACCCTCTCTGCTTTGTTCTGAGGCAGTGTTTTGTTCTGTGCATTAATTTATTTTCTAAAATAAAACAAAAAAATTAAAATCCGAGAGATCTGGCACATTGCAGAAGGGGGAAAAAATGGTGCTCAGGGGATTAAAAAGAAAATACCTCCTTTCTTTCAAATAAATTACAAAGCACTCTTTCTGCTTTGTACCTGAGAACCTGTAGAAAAATAGTTTATTTTTAGTGCCAGATTGAATGGAGAGATGAAATGACTGAGTGTTCTTCAAAAGCCACCAATGATGAGCCTGTGCCAAGGAACTGAGGCTGCAAAGTGTTATTGCTGCTTATTATTTTTGTTGTCTGGAGTGGTTTGACATTCACCTTGTTTTATTCTTAGTTCTGATCGGAGACTGAGAGTATTGCACAGCTCGGAGAGGACAGAACCTGAAGGGTAACATCAGCAGGTTCATAGCCAAAGAAGGGGCTGAGCAATAGTTCTCTGCCCCCTGCAACACTCTCCTGATGCTTGTGAGTACATTTGCAGCCTTGTGCCCTCACTGAACTCTGCCAGAGACTCTGTTCTAAACCTGGGAATACCCCCAGCAAAACTCTGCCCTGCGGATCCTCCCATCCTCCAGCATCCCAGCATCTCCTCTGGGATGAGCTCAGTGGTACCGGTTTGTTAAATAACCTAAGCAGCTGCTTGATGAGATTAGGCTCTGCTGAGATGCTGATGCTCTGTAGCAGATTAATATTATCATGTGTGGCTTTAATGGGGACAGAATTAAAGTTTTTAGGTTCATGTCTCCTATCCCGCTTCCCAGAGTGGAGTGAAGCCTGTGTGTGCCAGGGTGACAAGGGAGTTTTCCCTGTCTCACACATCTGGAAGAGGCGGAGTAGAGGAACAAGACATGCAGGTGGAGATCTCTGTGCATTGGCATGTATCATCTTCTTCATTGCTGTCATGGTGCTTGTAACTACCTCCATCCATCACTTCCTCTCACAATGGTGAAATCAACCCAGTACTTACTGGAGGTGCTAGTCTCCTTCAGAAGCACTGAGCCATCCTCTGCTAGAAGTCTCCTTCATTTTCTTTTATACTGTCCCTCCCCTTCTCTTTTTACTGCCATATTAATAAGCTTTCATTTTCATAGCGAAACATTAAAGGCCATGGCCAATCATGCTAAATTACAGGTGTGAGAGGTGCTGTCAGATGTCCTCCTGTGCCATTAAGTGGCCAAATGTTGCTTTCATCAAACCACTGAGGACAATTTTAGCAATAAACAGGATCACATCTGAAGTGAATGGGTCTATAAAGCTCAGTCCTGCAGCTGCCATGCACCATTGATGCCCTTCTGGGCCTCTGAATTGTGGGAAAGGAAGGAAGGATTTGAGCATCATACATAGCCTGTGCTCAAAATGTACATGGGAATGTTCGTGTTGGCAGAGGGTGTGATTTTTTGCTTCTTTTACACTGCTTTTCTATGCCAGCAGAGTTCCTTGTGCAGAGTGTCCTTGTGGGTGTATCTTAGTTTGTTCAGGGAAACAATTAAAGCAGCAGTTGTGGTAACGTTTTCTTTCCTTGGTAGAAAAGAGTTGAGTCTTTCTCCTGGCAAAAGGTTTGACTGCCAGAAAAAGTTATGTGGATCATTTGGACTTGTTCCAGCATGAAAATCATATCCAAAAAGGGTCAATTGCAGGGAGCTGGGTGGACAGAGACCTTCCATGTGTGAAGCTTTAGCTGCTACTTAAGGCTCTTAGCATTTTCTCTTCATTTTTTTCTTGCTTTCTGCCTCCTCCAGCAGGAAATCCTGGTGTCATTTAATCATTTAAACAGATGCAAATTCACGTTTTGACTTCTCTCCGTGTATCTGCTCTGGGTAAGGTTAACTCTTAGTCTTTTGCAGCTACCTGCCAGGATGCCTGGTCTCAACGCTGGCAGACACATCTCTCTTGTTTGACAAGTGTTTGGTGGGTATTTTCTTGCGGGGGATGGCGTGTGCAAAGCAGCTTCATGTCCTGGTGTCTGCAAGTTATTACAGATGCTAAATGCAGAACATCTCCTGACAGCTAAGCACCTCAGATCTCTTATGTCGGCGAAGGGAAGAGCAGACACCAGTTGGTCATCAGCAAACTTCAACTTTATTGCACACAGCGCTTGGTTAAA
>JASSUY010050711.1:0-11665 GCA_032466535.1 Forpus xanthops | reverse complement strand
CCCAGGGAAGTTGTGAATGCTCCATCGCTGGTGGTGTTCAAGGCCGGGTTGGACATAGTCTTGGGTGGCATGGTTTACTGAGAAGTGTCCCTGCCCATGGCAGGGGTGTTGGAACTGGATGATCTTAAGGTCCTATCCAACCCTAACTATTCCATTATTCCATGATTCTATGATGCTATGAATTCAGACAGTTTCTGTAATCCCAATTTACATACAAACATTAAGAAACAGTCTTTAGCAATAAAATCATATATTAGAGTTTTCAACAGGCCCCACTGTCTCATTTGCAGGTGATTCAATGAAGTTTTGACTCTTCCAGTGAAAGCTGAGGGTTCCTGTGTGGTATTACACGAAGTATCCTTAATGATCCATAGTGCCATATAAAGTTTACACACTCGAGATACTGTGGAAGATACACAGATACAAGCAAAACACACCTGAAGCTGAAGCAGAGAGTGCAGCTTTCTGAACTCAGTGCGTACAATAGGATCTGAAGGGCTCTAAAAATCCAATCTTATGTCTTAAAATGTATATCCAAATTTGGGGAATTTTTCTGACCTTAATCTCTGTCAGTACCCCATCTGTAAAACAGAGATAATACCACATCCCTCACTGAGGTTTTGTGGAGATTAAGTTAAAACCTGTAAAGCACTTGGATACAGCAGCAAAGGGCAGCACAGAAAAGCCTATGAGGAAATTAATAATTTTTACTTCTGAGCAGGGTCAGAATATAAAGCTGAGGGCCACATGTCAAACACTGAGGATAAAACAACATTGTGAATAGCTGGTCATTAACTGGGCACTGTCCATCTTGTGTACTGAGTTAACAAAGAAGTCTTCGGAAAAGCGTGTTCTTATAGTTACAGACTTCATCATAATGCATAGCATAATAGAAGCTGAATTTAGGTGGCAATGCCAGCCTTAATGTTAACATCCTCTTCTTTCTGCTTGCTTTTGCATTCTTAATAACGCTCTCTCCATGCTGTTTGTACTTCTAACATTTATATACAGAGAATGAATAATGACCTCATTGTGAATCTCTGATTTCTATGCACTAGTGGTAATGAACAAAGCTTGGTTAAAAAAATTCCATTAGAAAAATAAAATATGAAGCTTGTCTAGGCTTGGTAAATCCAGCAGGGCTTCTACTAGATTTTCCCTTCAATTGCTTGAAATAGTCCATGTGCTACTTCTGTTAACACTATGTATTGCCATAAGAGACTTGGGCAGGAAAAATATATCAGGGGACTGTCCTTTCAATTTTTATCACAGGCATTCAATTTTAATTCTCAACAATAACAGCAGCTGACATGTCCCTTTGCCAGTTCCTGTGAAAATAAATCAGGCAGAAATTAAGAAGTGCACATGGGAATCAAGGAGAAATAACACCTCCCCAACGTGTTCCCCCAGTGCTGCCTTCTTCTTCCAAAAAATATCCCTCTGCCCCTTGTAGGAGTAGCTAATGGAAAATCTTATGAGGGTTTATATGCAAGTGTTTTTCCAGTGATAACCACTGCAACAGCCTTCTTATTGCAGAAAGAGCCCTGAGCACACAGTCCTGCTGTCTGACCAAAGCCAGCAGACTCCAGTCCTGATTTCATTTTGATGGCATTAAAAACAGAGTTACACTTAGCAATAGGCAGATCCTACAAGTTTTCTAGAACCCAAGTACTACAATAGCATAACACATTCAAGTTAAAACAAAATCTTTGAATGCTAAATAATTTGGAAGTGATCACATATTTATTGATCATGTGAAAAAATAAAGTGGATTTCCCCCAAAAAATTGCACAAAACCTTAAGCAAATAACATTCTCTTTTAACTGATTTCTTCAGTGTAAAATAATCAATGCTCAATATCACCAAGCTAAGTGAAATCTATTATATTCCAGCTAAAACACCCCTCTTCTGAGAGTAATCAGAAGAAATTCTTTGCACAAACTGACATCTAGTTCACTACACTTTGTCAACAAATCTTACCCATTTAGAACAATTTTTATAGTAATATAAAGCTGGAAGATGTTGTACCTGGAATATTTCATCTTCTCAAAAGGGCAACAGAAAGCCAACATCTTTTAAATATTTAATTAGGTCTAAAATTAAACTTACATAGTGATATGCCATGTTTTCAAGTAGCAATGGAGACAAACATCTCTGCATATTTGCACTACTTGAAAGGACATTTCTATTTTACTTTCCTTTCAGAATGTCCCCAGAGATTTTCACCCTACTGTGCATCATTTCACATGCTTCTTAAGTTTTTATTTAACAACTTAATTGTTGATACAAGTAAAGACATTACAGTTTGAATAGTAAAAAACTGTGAAAAAAAGAAAATTGGTATACCATCAAGTTTAAGATATGCCCTAAAATAATTATATTTGCCTTCAGCAAACATTTTGTTTGAGTTTTGAACAAAAATGCTGATGGAAGCTAATGAAAATTACTCCACCTTGAAATGTTCCGACAGCTGTGCTATCTAGCAAGGGATTTCCCTGGGAATTTTCTCATTTTCTTTCACTAATTTAGGAAAGGTTGATTCAAAAGTCTGTCAGAATGCACTGCAGTACAGGATTGAGTAGTATCTGGTCATGGGAAGAAAGGGAAAATGTAGGTAAGAAACTTAAGCTCTGGTCTTGAAATGGTAAATGCTTATCCATGAATGATAAGTCTTTTAAATAATGTAACCTTTTCTACCAAAAAAGAAAAGAAATAAACCCCAAACATGTAATTTAATCACAAAATTAATAAAAAAGACATGCATTTCTCACTTTATGACTTTATGAGCCTTTGGGGGGGGGGGGGGAAAACCATAAGACAGTTTTTTCATTTTTCCTCTCCATTGAAGACGTACTTTATGGCAAAGAAACCAAATTGAAATAAACAGGAAAAAAAATACACAGATGCAGAACCATTAATATTTTTAATATTAAAACTTTAATACTGTAATCATTTTCTTTATAACCAGCTGAACTGTGCATTTCTCTCTCCTTACACATTACACAACAAGTCAAAGATGCAGAGAGTAGTGGCTATTTTTATAGAACTTCTATGCAATCTAGAAATGTTGGTTGAATCTCTGCAAGAGTCACTTCCAGCCTTGGGACAACAGTGTAACCATGGTAAACACTAGATCATTTCAACCATCATTGGTCAGCTGTATCTCAAAGGATGGACATTCTACAACCAATCTCAGAAACTCGCTCTTCAGTATGGGAAAGAAGTAGATCGTGAATGAGCACTGAAGAAATCATCAGGTTTTCAACAAAGAGCCTTATGGGCCACCCTCTTAGGTTAGGTAAGTGTTACACCCTTAACTCATTCAACGGCATCTTGCCAGACTGGCTTTTTGTAATCATCAGAAACATGGAAAGCTGTGTTTTTTCCATCCTCTCCCAATCTCTTTCTACTGCTTCTTTACATGATAAGCACACACAGGTATCCACTTCACCTTCACTGAAAGTATTTACAAATGCACTGAAGAAAGCTCATTTCATGTTGTCGTAGCCAAGTTCTCCCAACTTGCCTCTCACAATGATACTGAAGAAACTTTTCACTCTGGTAGAAATAGATAATATTGAGCTATTTGATTAAACAGAATGTTTGCAGACGTGTATGTATGAACATATACATTAGTTTTAACAGCTAATTGGGGCTTAATTCTAAGATGTAGGACTTGTATTTTGTAATTCATTGTTTTAATTGAAGGGCTTTGAGTAACCTAGTCTACTGAAAGGTGTCCCTGCCTGAGGCATGGAGTTGGAACTGGATGAAGCTTTAAGGTCCCTTTCCAACCCAAACCATTCTGTGATTCTGTGATTGTATGACAAACGTATACAAGTTCCCATATCAATACCTGATCTGTATTGCTGCAGCTGAATACTCAAGAGTTATTACTTTTACAAAGTATTTTGATATGCCCCTCTTTGGAATGTACAGCATGGGATACTTCGTCTCTTGATTACCCTACTCAGATGGATAGTGAACTGGGTTAGCAGGGTAAACCTTTTTCTTCAATTGCTGCATGTCCACAGCTGGCTAAAACTGCAAAACAACTTTTTACTTAAAGAAACATAGAATCATAGAATCATAGAATAGTTAGGGTTTGAAAAGACCTCAAGATCATCTAGTTCCAACCCCCCTGCTCTGGGCAGGAACACGTCCCACTAAACTATGTCACCCAAGGCCATGTCCAACCCAGATTTGAACACTGCCTTCTCCTCAGGGCTGCTCTGAATCTCTTCTCTGCTCAACCAGTAGCTGTGCCTGGGATTGCTTCAACCAATCTTACAAATGCCTTCTCCTCTTCCTGCCATTTCTTCCCAGGCTTAACTTTACTCCCAGTTTCTCTGCTTCTTCCCCATGAGCAGTCCAGGAGCAGGGAATGTGGGTTGTGGTCAGTTCCTCCCAGCTTGTCTCTGCTGCTCTTTCCTCCTCAGGTGAGGACTCCTCACTCCTGCTTCAGCATGGGTTCCTCATGGGGTCATAAGCCTTGCCAGCAAACCTGATAGTCTTGTGTCAGACTCCTCCATGTGATGAAAACAAACCTTCTCAATCCTTTCAATCCAAAGGGATGGTTTCCATGGAGGTTGTGTTTGTCATTGAACTGGTAATCACACGAAAGTCACTGGGACTAAATCTTTAGGCATCAGCTTTGCCAGTCTCTGGAGAGTATTTGCTGGAACTTGTAAATCAGATTTAGGCAGGCCAAGAAGTGCATCTTAGTGCACATCTTTCCCCAACCCACAGAATTAGATTAAAAAAACAGAAATAGCATTTAAAAAGCCAGGTATTTTGAGTGCTGCTGTAATATTCTGTGTCACCCCTATATTAGAGTAAGCATATAGAATAATGATTTCCCTCCCCAGAATCTTGAATTATGGAAAAATCAATATGAATTATATACATTTTTGTGACTATTTCCTGCTATAGAACCACTATAGAAAAATAATTTGCACGTGACTTAGAACAGCACATAATCACAGACTGAAAGATAAGTATGTGCATAAATGATATCATAAACAGCGAATGGATACATTAGAGGATTAGCCTCAAATGCAGTTCTGGATCCAAAGCTCAGGTTTGATATATCTGATTTTAAAAATTTGAATAATTAGAAATTTATCCTCACAGTTAAGGAACTCTTTTCCTTACTAATTCTCAGCAATGTAGAATTATATATTAAACTGAGCACATTTTCTAGCATTTCTTACTGCTTTTTGTCTTACTGCCTTATAACAGATAAGATCAAGATTTAAGCCTTGCCTAAAAGGCTGCTAATCTTTTTGTTCTTGATCTCTACACCTGTTGCCAGGAATTTGGAATACTGATGAAGGCTGATGAGTTTCTGGGTTGTTCTTTGCTTTGCTTTTCTATCCCTAAAATATACAGGGCCTCCTTGCAAAGACAGCTCTTTTTATACTAACTGCTGTGATAAATATAAGCTGCATTTTAACAAGAATTGTGTTTTTAAACAAATGAAGATGTGCCCTGAGCAGAGGTATTTATACAGCAGTGTAAACACTATAATGGTTCTTTTCAGGCAAAATGAGACATTTAAAATAAGGTCATTGCCTATTCAAATCTCTGGAATTGTTAGAGTGGGAGGCTAACAAAGTTCTATTTTAAATTCTCAAGTACTGCGAGGTTTCTCTGTGTGTTACAGTCACTAGTCTTTGCTATTTCACCTACTAAATGTGGGTAAACCGTTTTTCTGGGTCTTGGAAAACCTGCCTCACTTTTCACCAAAGTGATATTTGGCATTGGCCAAATCATCCCTCACTCTTAGGCTTCTGTTTATTAGCCAATCTCTTAAGCTTATGGATTTAGATGGCAAGTTGGTTTTCCTTCCAGGGTTTATGCTAAAGCTGCTGCCTAGTGCTCTTGATTTGTCTAGGGTCTTAGTTTTGCTGTAATGCTGAGAAATTAATACTTTTCCTCTCCACGTTCTCATGAAAGGAGTTTAAAAAAAGTAGCATCCGCATAGTGTTCTGTTGGAGATGGCTCTCTGAACCAGAGGAATGTTTAATTTTCCCACAAAAACTGGATGTGAGTAGGTAGGTGACAAAAGAGCCTATAAATTCATGTCACTGCTAATCCCTCTAGCTGAAGATACCGACAGTTTTCTGTACTGGTGGTAAAACTGAGTCTTATCTCAAAGATGGCTACATATCTGCTTCAGTATGGCTTTTGTGTTGCAGTAGTTCCTATCAGGTGAAACATAACTGGGCTCTGTACGTAGGCTGGTTTTCTTATATGAAACTTCATTTTCCTTTTATACATTTTAGACTTGTTTTGGAATGCATTGGCTTACACAGGTCTGTAGGAACTGCATCCACCTAAGCAGAGGTAGGACGTAGTTAGTATGTGCTACCATACCCTTGTAGGAAGGCTTTTTCCAGAGTAACTTGGTTTTGAGATTCCTTTCTTTGACTTCTGATAGGCCTCACACCAGCTCTGAAGGATGTGGATATGCATTTCAGAACTTGGCAGAAATAAACAATTTTACTGTTTCTCTTTTTTCCTCAGCATCATACAGCTGTTGCCGTAACAGAATATAAGTGAGCATGCTTTGATCTACATTAAAGGTCCAAAAAAATGCTGCACTTTTCTGTTGGTTCTCAGACTTCCTAAAATTTTCATAGGTTTTCTGTTTACAGTGGTGCTTATATTTTAGACAGCATTAAAATTCATTGGAAGCTTCAACCCATCTTTGAGTGTTGTCTGGAATAGGAATAGCCTTTTTAAGGCAAAAAAGAAGTACACAAGTGCATTTCTGAATTGATCTCCAAACTCCAAACCCATCATTTTCTAATGCCTAGATAGACATTGTGACACATGGTGGTGGTGGCAGCAGCAGCTGAGAATTAAATGTGAATTTAAACTATGTTGTATGAATTCCATTGGGAATCTAATCATGGAAAAGACCACTGAAGATGAAAGACCACTGCTCCATACACTGGTTTATTCAACTCCCCAAGGAGTAATTAATTTTTCTGTTACTGGTGATGAGCAATCGTACCTAATGGTAATTTGGTAGCCGGTAAGTTGATGGCATTCCAGACAATATAGACATTTAATCACCTGCCTTGTTTAGTTTCACTTGAATAAGCTTTGGTGGGTTCAAAGTAAATAATTTTGGAAGAAGACACTGAAGAGAGAAAAAGACAAATGTTTGGTTACTTATTTACAACCCAAAATATTTGCTGAGATTTAAGTATTGTTTACATTGCAGTCAGCTTCTAAAGTTTAGTTTTATACCTGATTGCAGATAAAGATGTATGTATGGTTACTGCCGACTGGGCTTCCAACAATCATCCAAAACTCTTTTAAGTTGTATTTCGTAAGCAAATGTAAATCACTGTTTTTATGCCTGCTGTGGCAGACTTTTCTGGCACTGAGAATAGAAGCTGCATACCAAGTTATTAAAAGGGTGCAAAGATAATGTTGATTAATGTGGGTTATTATGCAAGTACTGGACTAGCATTCATAACACAATCAAAGGTGTAACAGGAATTAAACTTGCATTTCATTTTAATTACAAATTATCTCATTTACTCTGTGTCCTACTACACCTGCCTGCTCAATGATCATTGTCATGACACCAAATGCACCAAAATGTCATGAAGCAACATTAATATTGCTTAAAGGAACTATTTCCTAGTTTACGAGGCAGGCTCCAGTATGGTCACCTTAGTCTGGCTTTCACACCCACTGGACAAATCCATACTACTTCCCCAAATGAATTCATGACTGAATTGGTTCTTTCAGAACATCTTGTCTATATATGTTAAAAATTAGTCTTGATAGAAAATCACTGCTCTTAATAATTTATTCAAATAATAAGTTATCCTTAAGAGAGACACACCAAACAAAATATGGACTTAATTTCTAATCTGATCTTTTTTAATAGTGACTGTTTTCCATCAACTCATGCTTTTGTACCTTTTTGCTTCTAGATTGTGAAGATCTGGGTGGCTTGTACCCAGTTTTGCACTCAGGACTCTCATCAAGCTTTGCTTCAATAAACAAGATAGGTGGAGTTCTGTGCCCTTTTGCAAACCATGTTTTCTAATTAATTTCTTGTTTGTCTTGTGTGAATAATGTTTAGTATACCCCCCCTGATTAAAAAAAATAAGAAACTCTTGAATGGGGTCATATTCCAGGTGTAGTTCAACATCTATTTGTGTGGTTTGGGTTTTCCCTGTGTGCACATCCATTGTTGATGATAAACCTTTGCTGCAAGGTCTGTGAGAGTAATTTGGATGACTCCAGGTCTCATTTAAGCTGCTGATTCTCAGTGTTGTTCCTTGATATGCAAATACGACACCATACTTTGTTAAGCTTGGTGTTTAGCACAGCCTCTCCTCTTTGCTTGGTTTTCCCTGTCAACCCATTGTCTTCCTTAGCATCAGTGTCCTACTGTATTTTTAGAGCATTCTTCAGTCTGTTATGCACAAGTCATACCTGCAATGATTTAAATTTCCTTATAAATAGATGCTAGTATGATGTTAAATACCAGGTTCTGCAGTGTTCAGTTAAAACCAGATGATTCCTATTTATGGTTATTTACTGATGTGTATTAATGATTAAAAGAAGTAATTGTGAATTTAATTTAGGCTTTTATAATTGCAGTTCCTTAACAAAAATATTCTGTGTTGCTAAGCTGGCTTTGGAAACATATCATTTTGCAGATGTAGCCTTTTTTATCAGTCAAGCTTTCAAATACATTTAAGAAAAACAGCTAGATTCCAGATAGCTAACTTTATTTCCTATAAATCCATCTTGCATGGCATTAGTTTTATTTTGATTGCTTATTAGTCAAGTCATATATCAACCATTAAAGTATTTAGCTGATTTCAGGCTAACAAGAATATAATTACCTGACTTTTGCTCTATTTAGGGATTTTGGTTTTCCTTGCTTGTTTTTCAAAGCTGAGAAATGTAATCTTTTCCTGACACTCCTGATGCTGATTGCCTCACTGTCTCCAAATTCTGGGAGGCAATATAGCCAGATCTGTTTAATTTCAGCAAGTGTTGACTAATTTTCTGTCCCTAATTAGTATTGCAATTGTATCATCTGGCTTTTTACTGAAGACTAATACTTAGTGAATACTTTTGGTTGTTTTTTTTTCTGTACTATTATTTCTATTAATGTTTCTGCCACAAACCATGGAGATACACAGAATACTTACAAATTCTCTGTTCTTAATGAAATCTTTTTTAGTGTCCTAAACTCTGCTGGCCATTCACATTTCTATGTTATTCTTTTTTCCCTGGTCATTTATGCAGTTTCTTAGCTGTGACTCATGTATTGCTGGGAATGGCTTTATGTTCATGTTTATGATTTATAATCACTATGTATCTTTCACAGTCATCTAAACCATGTTAGTTCGTCTTTTTTAAAATCAATCTGACCTAATTTCTCTATGAATGATGACCTTCTGTGAGCTTGCCACATGTTCTTAAGCACTGCCTGATTTTAGACACCCCAAATCACCAGCTCTCAACTGAATTCCATAATGAACAGTTCACACTGTTTCGTTATTCAGGTTTCCATACTCAGTTTACTGAAGGCTTACTTAGTTAACTCCTCTTGTATATGAACATTTTTCTGCTACAAAACCAATGTAAAATGTGTTAGCTGTAACAGTATAAGTATACTCACTGCTGAAAGTTAATCAGATGACACAAAAAATTAACTAGTATCATCTTTGGGTTACTTGTGATTGCAGTTGTTGTTCTTTGCCCCAAGTCAAGTTTAAATAAATTGTGCAAATAGACAATGAGTTAATGGAATGAATTAGAAGGGGTTTACATTTAAAGGATGCCCTTTATACATCAGAGGAATGTCAGAGCGCTGCATTGTACCACTCAAGAATTAACTTTTCCATTTTCCCTGTTATTATGTATTATTGGAACTAGATGATCTTAAGGTCCTTTCCAACCTTAACTATTCTATGATTCTATGATTGTTTTGATATATTCCTGTTGAAAGAATAGGATGAACCTCGAGTATGTGTTCTTGAATGGAATAGGTATATCCACTCATAATCTTCTTTGCATTCCTCTTCAAGTTTGGAGAACTTCGTTATTAAAATTAGTTAAATGTGTATCATATGCTAGTCCAGTGTCTAAGAAATCCTTACCGTATATTCTTTAAGTAGTGAAATAGATTATGGAAAATTTACCTAGTTTAACTTTGTGCAAGTGAATTGGCACCAAATGGCAGCAGACTGTCTACAATACAGATGTGATATGTAGGATTTCTGAGAATAAGTCAGTTCTGGTATGATGGGTATTTTTCTTCCTGTGAAATGCTTTGGATAGTGCTTTTATTAAATAAAACCAAATAAGCTGAGAAATTAATTTGAAAGTGTTGATTCAGACATAATGAAGTAGGGCAACACTTAAATCTAATGCATTCAACAATTGTATGTAAATATGTATTGCATTTAGGTGTAGCCAATTATTTACATATTATAATCTCTACAGTATAATAGTTTTAAATGTCTTTAAATGAAAAGTGCTGCTGTGGTTTGATTACTGATTTAAGATAATACTTCACTGGTGATTGGAAAATAAATTCCTCTGGGGAAATCAGTATTTGTCATGTCAGATTCCATACTTTAACTTGCTGGGGAACAGGACTGCCTCTGGGGAAGAGCTGATCGTTCATATGCTTCTGTATTAGCAAGATCTATTTGCAGAATAAAGGATTGCTCACTCCAGATTCATCTATCATCTTGCTCTCTTCTGTCTTTTCCCTGAACACCCTCCACCAGGGTGGGTAAATTCTGCATTCTGAACTTGAGAAAGTAATAGCTCTAGCTTCTGGTGCCTGGACTTGTTTCCTGTGGGCTCAATAAAAGTTTGTGTTCAGTAGGGACAAGGAATATGAGTGTATGGGAAAGATAAAGGGAACTATAACGAGCTGGAGAAGTATGCTTTACTGAGGGTTTTCACCAACACAGAAATAAATGTGCAACAGAACTGCCTTTTTACCTCATGGTGTTGTGTGGGTACAGGGATATATATGTGTGCACCAAATGTTAGTAAATAAATGACTTTCATGGTTTAAGTCACTACAACTCACGCAGCTAGCCACCCAGTTCGCTCACTCACTCCCCCATCTTTCTTCCTCTAGTCCCAGGGGGAAGGAGAGGAGAATCAAAAGAATGCAACTCCCATGGGTTGAGATAAGAACAGTTTAGTAACTAAGGTATAACACAAATCACCGCTGCTACCAGCAATAACAATAATGACAAGAAAAATACAATGGAAAAGAATACAATCGCTCACCACCTATACCCAGCCTGACCAAGCAGTGCACCCCCACACCTTTCTGGGTCTCTGACCCTAGTTTTTACAACCTGGACATGACGTGCTGTGGTATGGAATATCTCTTTGGTCAGTTTGGGTCACGTGCCCTGTCTCTGCTCCTTTCCGGCTTTCCCTCCTCCTTGGCATGAGACTCAGAAAGGCCTTGGTAAGACAGAGAAGAGATTGAAAGGAGCCCAGAGAAAATGGATTTAGGGATGTTGGTCAACGAGAAAATGAACATGAGCCAGCTTCAGTGTGTGCTTTTGCAGCCCAGAAAGCCAACTGTATCCTGGGCTGCATCAAAAGGAGCATGACCAGCAGGTCGAGGGAGGTGATCCTGCCC
>JASSUY010050707.1:6047-16971 GCA_032466535.1 Forpus xanthops | reverse complement strand
AGTCCTTGGCCAGCCTAAACACTCCAAGCCATAACTATAAACACTGGTGTTATCAGCACTGTTCCCAAGCCAAAAAAAAAAATTCAAAACACAGTGCTCACCAGCTACTACTTAAAGAAAAATGACTGCTGCTGCTGAACCCATGACAAGACCGTCTTAAGAACCTGAACGTACCCACGTCCATAGGACCTGATGAAATCCATCCAAAGGTCTTGAAGGAGCTGGTGAACGAAGTTGCTAAGTCACTGTCCATCATATTTGAAAAATCATGGCAGTCAGGTGAAGTTCCCTATGGTTGGAAAAAGGGAATTATAACACCATTTTCAAGAAGGGTAAAATGGATGACCCAGGGAACTACAGGGAAGTCAGTCTGAACTCTGTGCCTGGCAAAATCTTGGAGCAGATTCTCCTAGAAGGCATGCTGAGGCACAAGAAAACCACAAGGTGCTTGGTGAGAGCCAGCATGGCTTCACTAAGGGGAAATCCTGCCTGCCCAATCTGGTGGCCTTCTATGATGGGGCTACAGAACTGAGGGACAGGGGCAGAATGGTTGATGTCATCTACTTGAACTTGTGCAAAGCATCTCACATCCCAGAAAGCCAGCTGTACCCTGGGCTGCATCAAAAGGAGCATGACCAGCAGGCCAAAGGAAGTAATCCTGCCCCTCTACTGTGCTCTCGTGAGACCTCACTTGGAGTACTGGGTACAATTCTGCTGTCCTCAACATAAAAAGGACATGGAACTGTTGGAACAAGTCCAGAGGAGGGCCATGAGGATGATCAGGGTACTGGAACACTTCCCTCATGAAGACAGGATGAGAAAGTTGGGGCTGTTGAGCCTGGGGAAGAGAAGGCTGTGTGGAGACCTCATAGCAGCTTTCCAGTATCTCAAGGGGGCCTGTAAGGATTGTGCAGAAGACCTCTTCATGAGGGACTGTGCTGATAGGACAAGGAGTAACAGGTTAAAACTCAAACAGGAGAAGTTTAGGTTAAATAAGGAGGAAGTTCTTTACTATGTGGGTGGCGAGCCATTGGAATAGGCTCCCAGAGGGAGTTGTGAATGCTCCATTGCTGGTGGTGGTCAAGGCCAGGTTGGACAGAGCCTTGGTTGACAGGGTTTAGTGTGAGATGCCCCTGCCCATGGTAGGGGGTTGGAACTTGATGAACTTAAGTTCCTTTCCAGACCTAACTAGTCTATGATTTTAAGGCAAAGAAAAATATGTTGTTCTTGAGAATCTGACGACCACTATTTAGGCTTGTGTTGATTCCTCCTACATGAAATAAATCGGTGGTTTCAATTTAGTTCAAAGTAGATGTGATTTATCTATGAAAAAAAAACATAAGTAGAATACTTATTAGTAACTCTCAGGTCAAAAAGATCAAGGATTAAGACCACTAACTGACCAACAGTTGACTGGCTCTCTGCACTGTTGTTCATCACTCTGTACCTCTTTTGTTGATGCACTGAGTCAAAAATGGATGGTAAAGGTCCATATATCACCTCTTACAACTGAAATTCTCTTCAGGTGAAGCTACAGAAGGGTCAATTATACAAAAAGACAGTAATATCTAGGGGACAGATTATTTCAGCAGCTGCAGCACTACATTAGTAAACTATACTCAACTGAAAATAAGCACAGTTTTTTACTCTTCAGATATTTCTAAATGCCAACTGAGAGCATGCTATAAAGAAAAACAAAAACAAAAAAAAAAAGTGAGATAGAATCTCTCTTTAAAAGCAATCAAATTGCCCTTGCATTTTCTCTGCTTTCAAAGGCAGCATATTATGTTGCAAAGGACAATCCTTTGCACCTCAGAAGGGGACCTTAGTCCTGTGGAAAGACTCTTAGTCATACAAAGATGCATTTTACTAAAAATCCCAAAGGTAGATGTGATTCAGCTTTCAAATTGGCAGTATGACTCAATGTACTCATTTTTTTTCCAATTTTATGCTTTGATTCAAAACCTTTGAATTTTATAAGCTCAAAACCATGCTGAGAATAAATATACACTGAGACTTTCTGGTAATGATTTGCACAGGTAGCAGGGCAATTCTCTGTTATGAAGTGAGCAAGCTATGAAGAGAGAAGCAGCGTCTGGTTGAGGAAGAGTGGTACAGTTAATTATTTATGCCATTCAATGAAAATAAGCTTAAACTTCTGAAAATAATCAGAAGAAAATCAGAGAGAGTTTATTGTGATCAGTTTATTTTTTTCACCATGAAGAATAGTGACAAAGTAATACTAAAGAAGACCATCAGGATATCAAAGAAACAAAGCAATGCTTGAAAGAATTTTTAGAAGTAACCCTATTACAATGCCTAGGATATGATTGACGGAGCCCAGTTAGTAACTTTTCCCTTCACAAAATGAAAAAAAAAAAAAACCTGTCAAGATTTACATAAAGAACCTACATTGTTACAAACATTCCTATTCAATTATTCATATATCTTGTTCCTAATCTAATTTTTTCTTCTGGCTGAATGTCACAAGTCTTATCCCAGTTCTACTGATGTTAATATTACAAGAGCAAGGTGTTGTTGAGAGGTTTTATCCATTACATACTTAATAATACAATTAACACAGCTGCCTGCCTCATCTGTGAAAGGCTGATTAGAATCATAGAATGGTTTGAATTGGAAGACACCTGGAAGATCATCGGGTTCCAATCCCCCTGCCACAGGCAGGGAGACCTTCCACTAGACCAGGTTGCTCAAAGCCCCATCCCACCTGGCCTTGAACACTTCCAGGGATGGGGCATCCACAGGTTGCTGAGGCCACCTCTACAAAATTCTACAATTCTACAAAAGCCAAGCCTAAAGGGAATAAAGAAGTCAACAAAATAATGCTGTCTTTGCAGTAATTTGGACAGCAAACGTCCCGCTCATGTTAACAAATAAGATAAAAAAAAAAAAAAGAACATTTTTCTATAAGAGAATGCCAAACTAAACTCAAAGGTCTGAAATCTTGACATATTATACCGCCCCCACAAATCCTGACATTGTCAGCACTTGATTTGTATCAGTGAGTATTACTATATAATGTAATTAGTAATGGTAATATTACCACAAATAATATAAACAGCCCTGTTCTACTGCCTTTAGATTATTTTTGTAAGCATGTTAATAGCATACTATCAAACATCAATACAAGCCCTTGACAGCTTCTTGAAAAAAAGATTATGCATGTCTAAGCAATTTTTTCATACACAGGTTTTCTTTAGAAAACATGTTGTCACTATTCCATTAGCTCAAAGGAAGTGTACGCATAAAAGAATCTCTACTAAAGAAGTCTGACTGCTAGCCAGGAAAGCATATGTTCAGTATTCTGTATTTACTGCTGGCTGGGCTAGGGTTGTAGGTACCACAGCATCAAATGATTTTTTTCTTTAAAAGATTTCTAACAGTGCAGTGAATGCTTTTTATTTTCAAAAGAAGAACCCTCTGAATGGCACAAAACCTCACTTTGACAGCATTTCAACAGGGACTGTTGGAATGAAAGCAGAGCAGATTAACAAATATATAGGGCAGACTTCATAGGTGTGATTCAAAGTCCCTGAAGTCTACCAGTAATTAAAAAAGAGCACACATTCCCCCCCCCAAAAAAAAAACATGTAAACCAAATCCAAAATGAAATTAATGTATTTTTAGTGCATATCCTACCATAATCTGAGGGTACCTAACTCCCTACATCAAATACTACATTTTTGGTGAAGGTAGAAACACAGTCTGTAACTTAATTTTCCAATTTGCATTATACTAATCTGCCCTCTGGGAATGCCACTTCTTTTCATATAGATGGAGTCCAGTGTAGATATTCCAACTTCAGTGTCTGTCATTTTCTGTGGAGAAGTTCAGCAACAGGAATCTTATTATCACTTTTCAAAGATATTTTCCATACTACCAGTCAGTTGGCTGATTTGATTCACTTTCCATTTTGCATGGAACTGTTAGCTTAATAAAACACTAGGTATCCTTAACACTATGATATAGAATGATAGAATAGTTAGGGTTGGAATGGACCTTAAGATCATCTAGTTCCTACCCCCCTGCCATGGGCAGGGATGTCTCACCCTAGACCGTGTTGAATGATACATACAAGGTTAAATAAAAGGCTGTTTCATCACATTAAGTTATATACAGATGGAAACCAGATTTTTTTCTAATCTTCTGTTTTAGGAACAGTGGAACCATTCAGACTCCGTGTTCTTGAAATGCTTTTATGTCTATAGGCAATATTTTTCATAGAATATTTCAATCCAAATTTATACAGTTTGGTTACTGCAAGTGAGGATATATTGAAAGTGTGGATATGGGGTTTCTTGGGAGGAGGTGTTGGATAGTTGTTGCAGTGGTGGATTCTGGGATTTTCTTTGTAAGCATACACAATCTTAGCTGTTGCTATTATTAATGGAAGTTTACATTCATGGGTGTACTCCACACAGTTTCCTGGAAGGAATTTTCATGTTATATGAATGTATTAAGTATTTTATATGTTCTCACTTTTCATAATCTTGAGAAACAAAACTCAAAACTTCTGAGTTTTAAATCTTATGTCTTGCTTGGTAAATCAAGGGAATGGAAAACAAGGGTGAGCCATCCTAAACAGAATCCATTTTTTGACCCTTATATCATATTCTGTTACCCTTACATAGATGGATCTATCATGTTTCCACTTTTGGGGGCTGAGTTGAAATTTTACTGCTGTTTGTCCTGTTTTGATTTCATTTAACATTTTTGCATTTTTAATGGCTGATGCTTAACAGCTAGTAATACTATGATAAAATGAGGAACAATTTTAATCCTTGGATTCAGGGCCATCATTAAGTCATCCCTCCCATAGTGAAGTATCCCACCTAGAAAGGAGGAAAAGATCCTTAGAGATCTCCACTACCTCAGGATTCCTTAGACTGTGAAAATCAGAGCTCTATTACATCTTTCATTTCTATGGTATGAAAATACCACATGAAAATACAGAGACACAATGTATGGGTCTTCCTTTCCTTTTCTTTGCTTAAGATAATGATGTTGAACTAGGACTGACCAGGATGATACTGTTCTGTGGCTCAGTTTCAATTTAGGCAGCCAAGATGAGCCTCTTCATTACTCTTAAGCTACTGACAAAATGTAAAAATCCTTCACTCGATTAGTCTATTATACTAGCGACTTGAAAAAAAAAATACCAGTTGTGCAAATTTTATATTACATTGACATTTAGTGTCCTATTGCAAATCCAATATTCCCTGATGTGATAGAGAATCCTCTGATGTAATATAGCAGCTGATAACACAGCAACTTATTTGAAGCTTTTATTAACTCTGAAATCCAGCATAACTTTTTCATTATTTTCATAGAATCCAATATTATCTTAAGAAAATATTAGCACTCCAGTGAAATTAGAATCCATTTTACCATGATAATCACTTCTGTCAGATTTTGCAAAGGTAGATTGCAGTTAGTGTTATAGAATCATAGAATCATAGAATAGTTAGGGTTGGAAAGGAACTTAAGATCATCTAGTTCCAACCCCCTGCCAGGGGCAGGGGTTATGACACAGCTCTTATGTTTCCTTGCACACAATCTTCTAAATTCTGAATTTAGGAAAAAAAAAGCAGTGTTTAAAATCCTTAACTAAAATACAAACATGCTAAAAGAAAATAATTTGATGAGGTCTGAAAGCAATTGTGAAAATCATGTCAGACATGAAAGACAGGGAAGAGAAATGTATAGATTAACTTTCATAATTGAATAAACTTCGACTAGCATGTTTTACTAAAATGCCTTTGCTGCAGTTCTTCCAATTAATTATATGGATAATTCAACTAATTGTTTTACTCCCAAAAAATTCTAATCAACAAGTGTATAAGATTTGGGTTTTTTTCTCCACGTGACTTTTCTTTGAAGGGTTATAAAAGTAGATCAACCTATGTTTTCTCTCTTTTATACACATATATTGCTTATTCATCTGTACTTGGATAAGTAGGAGGAAGAAATAAAATTCCTGCCTCCAATATGTTGGTGACTGGAGGAAAACCTCAATAGCTGAATGTGAGGCTCCACAATTTGAGCTAGTAATCCACATTAAACAGCCTGATACTTTAAAATTGTCTGTGAAGTTCAGGTACAAAAGATGATGACCCTCTTCTCACTTTTAAAATTTTCTAGTGTGGTTTTCAAGCCAACATCACTTACTTACTACTTAAGCATTAAATTACATAATCTATAATAAGTACTATGATCTAATTACAACAGAATCAGTCAGGCTTTTTCAGAATTGCAGAAATTAGGAGAACTGTCTAGCCTCAAGATTCAGGCATGTGCAACATAACTGGGTGCCATGATTTAACACAACCCCGTCTCATCAAGTTTCTCCGTCAGTATCCGCAAATAGAAGGAAAATAAAAGAAAATTAAAAACAAATAAACAAAAAAAATCAACACAAGGAAATCCCACAATAGCTAGAAATGTCCTGACCATACCACCCAAGTCTTGGAAGGCTGATGCTGGGACAGTTAGAATGAAGACCCTGGGCCCAGTAGGAGAGGATCTGGCTCAAGACCATCTTAGGAACCTGAACATATACAAGCCCATGGGACCTGATGAAATCCATCCGCAGGTCCTGAAGAAGCTGGCAGATGAAGTTGCTAAGCCACTGTCCATCATATTTGAAAAATCGTGGCAGTCAGGTGAAGTTCCATACGGTTGGAAAAAGGGAAACATAACCCCCATTTTCAAGAAGGATAAAATGGATGAGCCGGGGAACTACAGAGCAGTCAGTCTGAACTCTGTGCCTGGCAAAATCTTGGAGCAGATTCTCCTAGAAGGCATGCTGATGCACATGAAAAACCACAAGGTGCTTGGTGAGAGCCAGCATGGCTTCACTAAGGGGAAATCCTGCCTGCCCAATCTGGTGGCCTTCTATGATGGGGCTACAGAACTGATGGACATTGGTAGAGTAGCTGATGTCATCTACCTGAACTTGTGCAAGGAATTCAACACAGACTCATACGATATCCTTGTCTCTAAGTTGGAGAGACATCAATTTGATAGGTGGACCACTCGGTGGATAAAGAACTGGCTGGATGGTCACACAAAAAGAGTTGTGGTCAATGGCTCAGTGTTCAGCTGGAGACCAGTAATGAGTGGTGTTCCTCAGGGATTGGTATTGGGACCGGACTTGCTCAACATCTTTGTCAGTGACATGGACAGTGGGATTGAGTACACCCTCAGCAAGTTTGCAGATGACAGCAGGCTGTGTGGCTCAGCTGACACATTGGAGGGAAGAAATGCCATCCAGAGGGACCTTGACACGCTTGTGAGATGGGCTGATGCCAACCTCATAAAGTTTAACCATGACAAGTGCAAGGTCTTACACCTGGATCGGAGCAATCCCAGGCATACATACAGGTTGGACAGAGAAGAGATTCAGAACAGCCCTGTGGAGAAGGACTTGGGGGTGTTGGTTGATGAAAGAATGAACATGAGCCGGCAGTGTGCACTTGCTGCCCAGAAACCAACCGTATCCTGGGCTGAATCAAAAGGAGTGGGACGAGCAGGTTGAGGGAGGTGATCCTGCCCCTCTACTTTGTACTTGTGAGACCTCACTTGGAATATTGTGTCCAGTTCTGATGTCCTCAATTTAAAAAGGACATGAAACTGTTGGAACAAGTCCTGAGGAGGGCCACAAGGATGATCAAGGGACTGAAGCACCTCCCATATGAAGATAGGATGAGAGTTGAGGCTGTTGAGCCTGGATAAGAGAAGGCTGTGTGGATACCCCATAGCAGCCTTCCAGTATCTGAAGGGGGCCTATAGGGATGCTGGGGAGGGACTCTTCATGAGGGACTGTGCTCAGAAGACAAGGGGTAATGGGTTCAAACTTAAAGAGGGGAAGTTTAGATTGGATCTGAGGAATAAATTCTTTCCTGTAAGGGTGGTGAGGCACTGGAATGGGTTTCCCATGGAAGTTGTGAATGCTCCATTGCTGGCAGTGTTCAAGGCCACGTTGGACAGAGCCTTAGGTGGTGTGGTTTAGTGGGAGGTGTCCCTGCCCATGGCAGGGGGCTGGAACTAGATGATCTTAAGATCCTTTTCAACCCTAACTATTCTATGATTCTTTGATTCCATATTTGAATGCTTCACATGACAGGTAGTGGGTTGTTGGATCAGATAACCTCCAAAGGTACAGCCATACTGGTTCATATCAAGGACCTGCCTGGCTTGGTATCTTGTCTCCAACCATCTTGGCAACTTTTGTGAAATTTTTTAAGTACAAACTCAAGAACACTCAGATATCTGGATCTACAGCAGATTTATTCCTTCACAGGTCTGAAATAAATGTGTAACCTCTTGTGTGCATACATTATACCATAATAGCTATTATTCTGTAGAAAAACAAACAAACAAACAAAGAAAAATAACAAAAAAACCCAGTTCTTAATTTCAGAAAACAGACCCAAATCCAAAATTTACAACAATCAATTCATGCTGTCTCTATGAAAAGCAAGAGATAAGCAAGCATCCCTCATGCTTTCTCCCAGCTTCTGATTATTTGAAAATCAGCCTTATAGACACCTAGAAACCCACAATTTTTCTCAATATTTCATGCTTATGCAGGATAATTTCTTCAACAACTGATAAAAGTGTTCATATGAGTAGAAAGAAATCAGCAAAAGCTGAAATTGATTTATACAGGAAACTGTGAGGTTCAAGGGTATGCATTTTTTATACGTCTTTTTCTGTCTTTAATAATGGCTAATAATTAGTGACTCAAACTGCACATTTCACTCTTTAGTATTAATCTTTAAGCATTTAGTAACAAAAAACCCAAACATATAATGATTTTGGAGGTGCAGCTGATATTTAGTATTGTGTTATAGAGTGATAATGTCACTATTACAGAGTTCAAATGATAGATGCTACAGAATGTCCTTAGCTTGAAACACTACATTTGCCACTGTGTCTCCCATGACAACCAGGCTCCTCTGAAAGCAAACTGTATCACCAGAAGGCATCAAGAGTCCGAGAAAGAATTTCCATTCTTCCTTCTGTTGACTTCACCAGAAATATTGAGCTTCAGCATTTTCAGAACTTAAAGCAAAATCTTAGTTTTCTCTTGCAAATTCCTACATGCCAGTGAATCAAGAATTGAATCAGCATATTTTGATAAATATAAAGAAAACCAAGCCTGACTGCTTACCTGACTCATTCTAATAGAAATCTTCAGATACAAGAAGATTGAAAGCACAAGTGACAAGTGGCACATAACAACAGAATTAAGCAGTTCCTATTTGCTAAAATCGAGAGTTTAGCAAGCATTCACAAATTCCATCCAAAGCTTTCTAAGGAAGTTTTTTCATTCTGTACGCATGCATTTACATTTGTGTGATCTCAGCCCATGCTGCCACCAGAAAGACAGTCCTCAGTTTCTTCTCTTTTGCCAGGCATAACATTTGCTATGTCAGTACCTAAACCACGTAGCTCACCAGTTATGTCAGTCCTTTGAACTGACTAAAAACTAGACCTGCCTCCCCAAATTATTTTTTTTTTCCCAGAACAGCTGAGCAATCATTACTGCTGACACAAGAGAGGTGGTAGTAGTAGACAGCTGGAGATAGACAAAAGAAAATTACTTGCTTTTTTTGGCATTAGTGTGGTCAAAACTGATGTTAAGAGATCAAAGAGAAAGCTAGAATATTATATGACAGGACCTGTATATCATTCTGTGTTCTTCTCCTGAACTGGAAGAGCATGAGACTCACATGAATTCCCATTAGAACTAGATCTATTAACACCCATATAACACCAGTATTTTTTCACTATCTGGAATAATTATCTGATGATTTACAGTATTGGAAGCTAGGCCAGCATTCCACAAGGGATCTTGACTTTTTAAAACTTAGGAAAACAAGATCTTTAAAAGAGCAAGCAGCCCCAAAACCAGAGGATTTGGTCAGAAGCACTTGCCAAAGAACTCACTTTGCTTTCCTTTGGGAGCTATTAGAGTAAAGGTTCATCACACATCTCCCACAATAAAGGCTACAAAATGTGCCTATATTACATTTAGAGAAAAGAACCAAAACAAAGTGTTGATGGCAAGCTACAACTGCTCCCTCTTCAGGTCTACCAGATGACTTATAATTTCACATTAATGGGAGAAAAATCACAAAGAATTAAAATGAAATGTGTCTCTATGAAAGTAATCGATAAGACTTTTAACATTAATCTTGATTCAAGAAAAATAATGGGACAAAGAGCCTTCAGGAACAAAAGGTCAGTGTTTTTCCTTTCAGTGGTCCACCCATGATGATTATTGGAAGTGTACTTCTAGATTTACTTAACTGAAACACCACAGATTTAAACTGCTTGCCTTGAATATACTGAACAGGATCAGTAACCACTTTTTCGAGTAAGTGCTTGGAGTTAGAGGCATACTATAGCCTTTTTTTTACAGAAAGAGAAATTTGCATCAAAACAATCCTACAGCTGAACTTACAGGGTACGCATATTTCTGTAAGTCTTATAAAACTTTAAGTTGCACCTGAAAACAACTGTCAAAACTTCTGATTTAAACATTTATTTATTTTTTTTTTTAATTAAAAAGATTTTACAATAGCAGGTATTATTTACCTGAAGACGCAAAATGTGAAACTTTTCTAAATGTGTTTCAATCTCATTTTTAGTCATAATTCAGTGTCAGCCATATTACCTACACAGTTATTAAACTGATGTCTTAATAAATGCCTTAAACTTTTGTTTGACAAACACTGGACATACTCTAGTGTTGTGGTTTAAGGCCCTCATGCAGTTCTGCTCACTCACTCCCCCCCTCTTTCTTCCCCAGTCCCAGAGGGATGGGGAGGAGAATCAAAAGAATGCAACTCCCACAGGTTGAGATAAGAACAGTTTAGTAACTAAAGTATAACAT
>JASSUY010050706.1:0-20485 GCA_032466535.1 Forpus xanthops | reverse complement strand
CAGCTTTTCTGGGCACCCTGTGCCAGCGCCTCAGCACCCTCACAGGGAACAACTTCTGCCTAAGAGATGAACTCATCTCCTCTCTGGCAGGTTAAAGCCATTCCCTTTGTCCTTTCCCTCCAGTCCCTTGTCCAAAGCCCCTCTCCTGGTTTCTTGTAGCCTCTATAGGCTCTGCAGCTGCTCTAAGCACCCCCCCCCTTAAGGAGCCTTCTCTTCTCCACAAGTCCATCATGGCTCACTTTTCAGCAGCAAAGACCTTGCCTTAACTGAGATCAGAGCTTGTCTCCAGGTGGGAATTGAGCTTCCCAGGTGTCAGCCCCCACCTCTGCCAGACAGGAGGGTGTCTGAGCTCACCCCAAACAGGCCAGTGTTGATGCAACACAGCAGCAACCACCAACGCCTGCTGGTTTAATGAGTTACCCCTGGAATTAAAGCCCTTCAAACCACACACAGGCTTCCTGCAACCTGCACATTAACTCGAGGAGAGCACAACCCAGGGCTGAGCGATGCCAGATAGAATCCAAGCGATGGCTCCAAGCACTTTCCACACCATCAACCATGCTGTGAAGGGAAAAACCCAAAACAACACCACCCACCCCATCTGTCTGCACTTCAGAGGTGGTTATTTAGGTCTCCCCAGGTTAAAAGCGGCTCGATTCCATCATCACAGGTCAGATGGCTGATAAGAAGCCACATTTCATCATTTTCAGACCCCAAGTGTTTACTGGGAGGGTTTATCTGCAAACAAAGCTATGCACTTTGAACTTAGCTTTACATCAGTTAAAATGCATGAGGCCCTTGTCTGGATGCTTTCGGAATTGATGAGGGATGAAATGAGAGCCCAAGTTCACTCTCTTCAGCCTCCACGTTGAAGACTTTCTGCTTCTCCGTGCTGGCACACAATCCTTAACAAAAAGAGAAAGCAGTTTTGGGGAATAATGTATCCTTCTAGGCAGATTTTTGGGTGCAAAAAGTGTCATTTACCTAAACTGGGCAAAAATCTCACCTTTGCTCAAACTTGCTCCTATTGCTGGATGAAGCAGGGTTCAATTTCTGACACGGTCTTTTGCAGTAGAAATTGATGGGCAGAATTAAAATGACACTCAAAGTCATCTTAAAGCAACAGGAGACTTCTCCCTGCTTAAAGCAGAGCTTTTATGGTGGAGTGGAGTCACTTTCCATCTAGTTTCTGTGTTGCACTGCTTACATGCAGAAAACACGCTCCCATGCGCGCATCAAACCATGGTGATGTGTCTTCACATGAGCATTCCCTAAACATGGGCAGCTCCAAGCCACCACAGATGGAATGATTCCAAAAGACAAGTTATTCCCTTCTGTGCTGTCCCCAGGAAGTCAGCCTCAGGCAAGGCTGGAAGCAGATGGGTGCTTCATCTATTCCTGCTGAGATTTCCAAGGCCACATCACTGAATTGGGGATTACCGCAGCCTGAATTAGGGATGAAGCATTATCAGCCTTAGTACAGGGCTGTCTTAGGCCAGAACAGCACCCATACTAGAGGAAAAAAGGCCAAGACCTTGCTGGAACCTATGCAGGGGACACAAAAAAGCCCAAAGCTTGTCCACTGTCTCTAGAACATGACTTATGTTAGAATGCAAGGCCTCAAATCAGGCTAAAAAGCCCCATGTACTCGGGGACAGCTGAACATTGGCTCTCTGCAGTTAAGAACCTGCTATTGATTTCTATGGAAAGCAGCTTCAGTCCCACCACCTGCTCTGCCTCAAGGCTGCTTTGATAACCACAGTGATGTATGTTCATTTTGGCTTCCTATCTACAGCACGGGTTGGGACTTACAAGCAACATGCTCTTGGCTAGAGAAGACAACCCCAGGTACAGCCAACATGCCAGGGCACCATCCATGGCCATCTCCATTGGCTCACCTAGACAATACCTCCTTTCTCAGCATCTTTCCCACCAACATCCCAAGTTTTCTTCCCTCTGGGATCAACTTTTCCACATCTCAGTGCCACTTGTGTCCATGAGTGCAGCACATCCCGGTGCCAGTGACAGGACACCTCTGCAAGGAGAAGCAGAGGAGGCAGCAATGCTACCCAGGAGCTGAGGGATGCTCTGAGCTGATGCCCATAGACACCCTGCAGAACTCTACTATCAAAGGGCCAGGCCAGAATTAGACATGCTCTTGCTGTGAAAAAGAGAGCCTAAATATCAAACTGACACAAACGGACCTGGTTTTTAACTCCTTTTTAAGCTAAAACCTGAAGAGACACAAAGAAGAAGTGAAATCCCAGGCGCAGCTGACGCACGAGGATGGGTTTATATTTAGAAGAACAAGTTATGTGCTAGATCAACAGGAAAGAAAGAGAAACTTTCTTGGCACTGTCCAGAAGGAGGAAAGAAAACCAAAAGTAAGGCAGCCATGGCCACTCCTTATTGCTAAGGGCAACGTCCATCAGCACTTTATCCTCCCAAGGGTCTGCTTTCACACTGAATTAGGGACAACTAACAACACGCTAGCACTTCAGCATGAAACAAAGACACTGAGGCAAGAAAGGAAAGCCATTCCCAAGTTTTGCAGACTGGATTTTCCAGAGAGAGAAAACAAATGAGAGGAATTCAAATGGAATTCTTCAAAATCCGCTGTTTCTTCTGCTACATTCTTCATTTGGGAACTTTTAATTCCAGAGAGCAGCTCAGCCGCATATCCCATCGCTTGCTGGGCCTCATCCCAAATTTCTCTACCATTACTCACATTTGTCTGTACAGGAAGAGGGATGAGGGGATTACGCTCCAAAGGGAGGAAGAAATGTTTGCAGCACTACGTAGGGATTGCAAGGGTTAGGCCCCTGGGCCTCAACGATTCCCACATATCCCACCCACAGAAGGGGAAGGAAATCAGCCTGATGCTCAGCCTCTTCTGCCTTTGCACTGCTTGGGATGAGCTGGGATTCCCTCAGCACCCAGCATCCGATGCTCAGCTCCCAGGAACACGCTCTGCACACCAACATCCATCCCAGCAGGTCCAGCAGGCAGCTTCCCCAGAGGGAGCTACCCTCTGCCCTGCTTTCACAATCACAATTGCCTCAAAGCAGCCTTAAGCCACAAAACCCCAAAGCAAAACCTCTCCCCTTTCCCCTCCAGGGGAGGGGATCATCTGATACAGCATTGGCATCACCACTTCCTGGTCACAATCCCTTCAAAATGAGGCCAAACTGCAAGTATTTTTACTCCTTTTATCCTGCCTGACCGCAGGGCAATCTGGACACAGGGATTTATTCCCACACATACCCAAACACACTTCTGCAGGGATTTTAGGGCCTATTTTTTAAGGCAAGGCTGCTGCATGAACCCAGGCAACACCGATGCTCCGTGCCTCAGTTTACCCCCAGCATTATCAGCTGGGACACAAACCTTTCAGGGCACTCATCCCTCCCCATTACCTAAAGGATGCACCTCTGCCTGCCTGCACCAGGGCTTCCCATGGGATTGGGATGCAAAGGTCACCCCTGCTGCAGGGCCCTGCATTCCTCTGCTCAAACAGCGTGCTGGGCTAAAGGGTTTTTAGCTTAATGTTACCATGCCTGGTCATGGTCTGCATCCTGGATCTGGAGAATATTTTAATAGCTCCTATTAATAGGAAGCGTAGGAGCTGGAGAAGCACCAAATGCTCTGATGGAGCTGTAGGGCAAGGTGCTAGAAGTCACAGAATCCCAGACTGGTTTGTGATGGAAGGGATGTTAAAACTTATCCAGATCCAAGGTGGCAGGGACACCTTCTGCTAGAACAGGTTGCTCCAAGCCCCATCCAACCTGGCCTTGAACACTGCCAGGGATGGGGCATCAGTGGTGGAGATGGGAGGTGCTCTGGGGGTGCAGCCCAGCACACTGTGCTCAATACACACTGAAGCTGGGGCATGGGGAGCTCTCATCACCCATCCCTGCAGGCCCAAGAGCAAGGATGCTCTAGGGACCACAGCACATCCCCTGGGGACCTGAAGAAGTCAGCGTGTGCCCGCATTGCCAGGCTGTGCCCTGGTTTCACACGGTGTCAGCAGGCACTGCAGGAGGCCAGATGGACCATCTGGTAATGGAGTTAATTAAAGCAGGTTCTCAGCAGCAATTAACTTCCAGGCACACCACTCCAAAGCAGCTCCAGCCCTCTCCAAGGAGGCCCAAGCCACACCTGAGGAGGGGATAGGGAAAATCACCTGGAAGCACTCACTGATGGCACTGAGCAGCATTGGCCGACTCCAAGCAGCTTCACAGTGAGAACCAAGCTAAACCTGAAAGCCCCACATCTTCCTCTGGTTTTCACCTCCAGCATGAGCAGGGCTCCATGTGGGCTTAGGCAAGGCTGTAAATGATGGATGCATGGGAAGGAGACCCACTACCTGATTGTCCCAATCTCAGAGCATCTTTCCCCTGGTCTGGAGCAAAGCAGATGGGATAAGCCTCGGGAAGCAGCAGCATTGCCTCTGACTCCTGGGATGATAACCTGTTCAAGGCCACAGCCAGCAGCATGAGCTATCAGCTCAGCTGATGAGGACAGTAACTACTTTGTCCATGGCCCAGAGATAACCAAACAGAATGCTTGTGGAGGCCAAAAGAAAGGCTTGCATTGTGGCTGCTGCTGTTTGGCTCCTAAGCAAGGAAGAGCTGGAGAGGACACGCAGCCTGGGAAGCTGGTATTACAACAACAACTCAACAAGGAAACACCCCAGAACCAACGCAGCCTGCTGTTGGGGACCCCGTGCTTTACCCCCTTTCCCCCAAACAACCTCCTTGTTTTCCTCTATCTGAGCAAACATGGCATGAAAGCCTATGTGTGTTATCACTTGTACAATAGATATGCAGCCACCACCATCCATAGGTAAGGAGCTCAGGAAGACAAGCTAAAGGATGTACTCACCCCATCTCCTCTCTTTTTGTGGGATGCATCCCCTCATCTTCTCCTCTCTTTTTGTGGGATATACTCCCCCCATCTCCTCCTTTATACAGGGAAGCAGCCCTCCTCCCTCCTTTTTTTGTGGGATACCCCACATAACACACCTCCTTTGCCTTTCCTGCAGGATGCACCCACCCATCTCCTCTTGGTTTTCCTATCTCCAAACCCTATGAACTGCAAGCACTGATTTCTCCCGGGCCATGTGCATTGGGACTATTCCCTATGCTTCCTTACATACTTAACAGCTCAACCTGCACCCAAAGGCACGGCCCCATGCACCAAAAGGAAAACGATGCTAACAATGCATTTTGTGGGCAAGGAGGTAAAGAGGGGTTTAAAATGGGAGGTACAGTGCTTAGGGGGGAGAGAGAAGAGCAATTCCCAAGGCTGGGAAACACTTCTTATGCTGACAGAGAGCAACCCCACCCCAGCCCAGCTAATCTGATGGCAGGTTTACAATGCTGCAGCCAGGATGCAAGGGGCTGGTGAGGGAGGCTGGCGAAGGAGGGGGGGAAAGAAAGCAAGGAAATGCCACAGAGGTGAGAAGCTTTTTCTGGCTGGGGAAGGGTTGTTTTGTTCCTTGCCTTCAGCTCGCTGCCATTGTCTGGAAGCTGCAGCACTCACAAGCAAAGGAGAAGTTTCTCTTTGTTTAATTCTAACCGGGGAACACAGCATCCCGCCCCGGCTGCACTGGGAATGGATGCGAATGGAGCCCGTGGCAAAGCAGTGGGGAGTAACACAGGAGTTAAAGCTTTAATGTCACCCACAGTGGCAAGAACTGAGCTCAAGCAGTGTTTTAACCCCCAAGGCACTCAAACCCGGGAGGTTTTGGTCTCAAGCTCCTGTGTGACCATCACGTTGGTTATTCAAATCACAGAATGGTTTGGGTTGGAAAGGATCTTAAAGTCACCTAGTTCCACCCCCCTCTGCCTCTACTCTTTACCTGGTGTAGGTGTCTTCTAGAGGGATAACTCAAGCATCTCCTACCAATGGATGCTCCAAGCACCTCCCAAGCAAACCAATGGATGCTCCCACCAGCCCTGGCCTAAGCCACATCTGTACCAACACCAAGATGCAGCCAAGAAGTCCAACCAAACCCTTCCATGGACTTACTCCAAATTCATCCCCCTCTAAACTCAAAGAAAGGTGTCTTGTACTCCCTGGTGTAACGCCATCAGCCCTGAGCAGGACGTGCTGTGGACCACCACCAAGAAGAACCACCACAACAGGCAGTGAACCCTGCAAAGCCCTCACTGAGCTAATGGAAACCCATCTCCTGCCTTGCACCAAACTCCAAAGAAGCCTTTTCTGTTCCCAAGGAAACAGCCAGTGTCATTCAAACAAGGCCACACACCATGCAAACACCTTCCCACTAAAAGACAACCTAAAGCAGGGTGTGAAGGGACAAGGATTTCCCCTTGGAGAATAAGTCAGGGAGAGGGAAGCGATAGCTTTGCACAAGGCTTGTTTGCAGCATGGGATGAACAACCCAGCCTAACAGCTACATACCACAGCACGTTCCTTTGCTGCGTCGAAAGGGTGTTTGCTAGAGTTAGAAAACATCTGGTTTTGCTTTGTGGCAGTCATCTCCCCTCTTGAAAAGGAAGGGATGCTCCCCAGGGCAACCCTTCCCAGGGGCAAGAGAGGGGGCAGAGGAAGCAATTCTGTTGCAGGGCATGCAGAAAACTGTGAGAAGGAAAGGCTTTCACATCATTAGCATCATTATTATCATCATTGTTATTATTGAAGCTTCCCCCATCATTTAAGCAGACACGCATCACCAGCCCTCCAATCTGTGCACATGCATTCAATGATGAAGAAACACTGGAGATCTTCAAGCAAATAAATAGCTGAGGTACCTCCTGCCTTTGTATGTTAATACACTCATGTCTGAGGGCACCAAGTCGCTCTCACATCCATCACTCGCACATGCAGATGGTGTGTGTCAGCCAGTGCGACATACAGCACCTTCCTGCTGATGGGTCTGAAGCAACATCTCATCCAGGCGGAGCTGGAGCATCTACTCCCATAAGAGCAGGCATGAATATTTAGCCTTAGGACTTGCGATTTGTTTCCTTCTATCAGTAATGAGCGTTACGCTCCCCGCAGCCCGTTGATAGAGCAGCTGGGAATGACAACCTCTAGGCACTGAAAATAAACCCTTGCACGGCTCCAAATGCAATCAGCAGCTTAAAAATAGAACTATTGCATAGGGGAAGGGGGGCACAGGCCAGGGGGTTGCTAACAGTGGAGGAATACACTGGCCAGCCCATAGACAGTGCTAGGTTTCCACCAGAAAACTGGATTAAAGACAGGAGATGCTGCTTGTGGGGCACCTATTTGCTTCAAAAGACAGGCAACACACTCACAATGCCAACTTTGCTGGTAAAGAGGGAAAATATGAATCCAAGGGCAGGATGAAGGAGCTGGAAGATGCACAGTCAGCTCTTTGACCCATTACAAACAAACTTCCCCTTGGAAACACCAAGATGCACATGGGGAACGTGGCTGCAGGTGGAGCTGCAAACTGCCCGAGCAGCAAAGGGATTTCATGTGCTCCTTCACTTACCCCTTGTGTGAGCCATCCCAGACTGGTTTGTATTGGAAGGGACCTTAAAACTCATCCAGTTCCAAGCCCAGCTCTCTCAATCTGTCTCACAGCATCTCCATGGCCCCCGCCATACTCCCATGCTTTTCTTTACAAGCTCTACGGAGCAGCTATCCACTGAAATCACTTGTTTCCAAGGATCACCAGGAGAAACGAAGGACCCCAGGCTGCAATGAGGACTGTGGGAAGGCACAGGTACCACAAGCATCCCAAAAAGCTATCCCTCGCTGTGGTCTGTGGGTGGTTGCAGCATTGCTGGAACAGGGACATCGCTTCAGCATTAAACCATAACCAGATGTGACCATCTGACCTGCTGGGAGTAAGTCTTTCTGCCTCATTTAGAAAGCCAAGGCTCTGTGCTGGAAGGGAAGAGGCTTGTCAGGACATGCATATTGGAGGACCTGCTCCCACCAGCCCAAGTTACAGGTCCTGCAAGTGCTTTCCCCTTTTATGTTTTTAAGGAAACAAACATTATTTATAGCCACAAAGCAAGCTCAGGCTGCTTAATAAACACCAGAGCTTCATAACTGAGAAGCAAAGGTGTTCTTACACCAAAACCACCCTTCAGGGGCTCGAAGGGGAGAAAGCAGACCCATCACCTCCAAGAGGAGCATCTCTCCCACTGCCTCCATGGGGTTTGCTTCCAAGTCATGTCCTTGGCCAGCACCGAGAGGTCCACGTGCTCCCTGCCCCAGCCAAGGCTGGCACAGTGCTTGTGACAATGCCCTCGCACAATGACAGCCCTGTGCCCAGTGCTGGCTCCTCACCAGGGTTAATGCAGGGCTTGTTCCCTGCTCACAAACACAGGACCAAGGAGCTCTGAAGGAGCTCAGGTCCTATGTGAAATGATGAGGGACTCCTTTTGGTGCTTTTTAAGGTGAAGTCTCACTTTAAGGAGGAGCCTGGATGGGTCTGTGCTGGTGCTGCCATATCACAGTGGGGCATCACCCAGAAGCCAAGGTACTCCAGGTACCAAACAGCCTGGCACTAGATCTGGGATATTATGGAGAGACATATGGAGCCAGGCTGAGAGAGCTGGAATTGTTCACATCACCAGGGATGGCAGTGCTCAAGGCCAGGTTGGACAGGGCTTGGAGCCTGCTCTAAAGGAAGGTGTCCCTTCCCATGGCAGAGTTGGAACTGGATGAGCTTTAAGGTCCCTTTAATCCAAAGCAGTCTGGGATTCTGGGATTCCCACAGGTAGCAAGCTCCCAATTCAGCATCCACAGCGACACGTGCTACTGAAACCATCTATGAAACCTGACATTTGCCTCCCATCAGGAGGTCCCAATCAAGCAATTTAAGAGCAACTGCATATACTGCAATATGTATATTCTAGGTTTATCCCCCTCTTTCAGACCTGGTCACTGAGGAAGCCAATTTGGCTACAAAACCCCTCTGAGAGTTGCCATACACAGCCAGTTGCGCAAGAGATACTCAGCTCTCTGCTTAGGGAAGCCCTACACCACCATGCACATCCCTTGGTCCAGCAGCATCCCAACCAGCCCTGCCAACACAAAGCATAGCCTTTGTAGGGACAGCAAACCTGCTCCTTCCCCTCCCCAAGGAGCAGGCTGCAAAGCTCAGGTGCTTTCAAAATGAAACCTGGAAAAGAGAGGAAAAGCAGGAGCCAAACCTGAGGCTGAGGCACTCCAAGGTGAGGTAGGTGAGGTTATTTGCATGTTTCTGTTCCAGCCACCAAAGCAGGAGGCAATGCAGCTTTCAGACCTCTTGAGAGCAAGGAGACGAGAAGGAGGATGCAAATCACCCTTCACATCCTGACCTCTCCAGCTGTGAGCTCAGCCAAGCTTCTGCGACCAAAAGCTCCTTGCTGGATTTCAATGCCTTCCTCAGTGTCTAAACCACCTCCTCACCATAGACACGAGCTCTCCTGAACAAACCCCACCAGGCTGCCATAAATATTTGGCTTCGCAAATAGTTTTCTTCTCATTCAAATGAAAACATAATTAGGATGTCAAGCACAGAGGCAAGCGAGGGCTGCAATCGCTCCCTGCAGCACCACTGCTCAGCCTTCCCTTGATTAAAAGGAACAACATGGCTATTTTTGACAGCACTGTCTCTCCCACCACCCGAGCAGAGTTCTTTTGGAAGTATATATGGAAAGCTGGCATCTGTGTCAGCAAAATCCCCACCCTGGAGGACACGTGCTCAGCAAAGGCTGGGGATTCATGCCATGGGGCAACTGCATCCCCTTGGTTAAAGGGGGTTAAAAGCTTGCTGTAGGGAGAGCACAGGGACACAGGATAAATGTCTAAGCAGTGGAAAGGAGGAGAGAAGAGAGGGGCAGAAAGTGGAGAAAGAGATAAAAGTTGCTACCAGAGATGTTGTACAAGGGCACATGTGCAGAGTCTGGTAATGATGCTGCCTGCATGGGAGGAAAAGCCACAACGGGAGACATCCCAAGACAACACAATTCCCAGTATCAGGTATTTGGTTGGGTGGTTTTAAGCAAATCTAGGCATCTGCTGCTGCAGTTAGGGACTAGGAAGTAAAGGATGAGTCCTTCTTCCACAGTGGAGAGAGATGTTTCGCTATCCAGACACAGACATCAACATAACACACGTCCACTTCCAACTTCTCAAACACCTGCTCTATTCATTAATAGCCATAACTTAATCATTACAAATCTCAGGTAGTTTTAGTCAGGAGGGGCAGGCTGGGGGGACAGTGGTGGGCATTACACATGCTTCATCAGCATCTCCCTGCCAGAGCACGGATGCTGCACTAGGCATTTGTGTGCAAGTACAATGGGTCTAAATTTAAACAGGGGAGATGCAGGTGAGGTAAAAGGAAGCTCTTCCCTGTGAGGGTGCTGAGCGCTGGCACAGGGTGCCCAGAGAAGCTGTGGCTGCCCCATCCCTGGCAGTGCTCAAGGCCAGGTTGGACAGAGCCTTGTGAGCTTTACCTAGGGCAGTGGCACAGAACAGCATCACAGTCACCACCATCCCCTTCTGTACCGAAGTTAAAGTACTGAACAGTTTTCCAATCAGGGACCCTCCCAAACACCAAATGGGTACCGAGTAACACAGCCCAAAGCTCCAACATCCTCCCACCGACTCACACCTCCCCACAACACCGAGTTACTGAACCCAGTCAAGAAAGCAGCGCTCCTTACAACAGCCATAAGCTTCGGACAGCATCCTTCCCTTGCAAAACAACACAAACCACCGAAAAGGTCAACGACCCCACAGCATCGGCCACACTGCCGGCAAAGGGATACCACACACGGCCAGCGCAACGCTGTTAAAAAAGCCTCAAGCTCCCAGGGAACGTCCCATATGCCATAAGGAAAGCAAAGCCCAGCCTCTGCTGCAAGACATCCCCACGAGTTTCCAGGCTGGACACAGCAGGAAACGCCTGTGCTTTGTCCCCGGAGTACACCCGCTCACGTCCACTCAGGGTTCCCCACCGACTGTAGGGATGCCAACCCCGGGACCCTCTCCCCATCCTTTCCACCCCCTCCTGACAAACACCAGCGGATAGGACCCCCCGAAAGCAGCGGAGCAGAAGTTCGTTACTGCGATGCTTCCCTGGCTCCCGCTCTCAGCCGTGTGCGCGCTTCCACGGTGCTCACACACGCACAAGCGCTGCGGGCCCACGGCATTGCCCTCCCGCAGCACCGGATGATGGCCCCGGTGATGAGTGCGGGATGCGGCTCCCACCGCTCCCACCGACACCAACTTTATCCTTGCGCGGAGGGGACGGCAGTGGATCCGCACGCACCAGCGGTGCCCCACACACACACACACCGGCAGCTCCCGCAGCTCGGGGCTTACCTGCGAACGCAGAACCAAGACCCGGGACGCGGCTCCGCACCGCTCCCGGATCAGCACTTCCCCGCCGTACCCCGCCCAGCCCCGCGTCATCGGTGACGTCAGAGGGATGGAGGCGTGGCCTCGGTCGAAGGGGCGGGAAGGCGCGCGCTGTTGGCGCGGGTTTTTTTTTGGGGGGGGGTATTGAGGAGTCGGTTGTAGTGAGGGTTCGGTCGTCGTGTGACACGGGAGACGTCGTGCTGAGGGGCGGAAAGGGGACACACACACACGTGCAGCAGTGATCCTATAGTGGAGTGGTGGGAATGATGCGAGAGGGAAGGTACAGGGAGGAAAATCATGGAATGGTTTGTGTTGGAAGGGATCTCAAAGCTCATCCAGCTCCAATCCTCTGCCACAGGCAGGGACATCTTCCCCTAGAGCTGCTCCAAGCCCCATCCAACCTGGCCTTGAGCTCTGCCAGGGATGGGGCAGTTTCTCTGGCAGGTTAAAGCCATTCCCTATATCCCTTGTCCAAAGCCCCTCTTTCATATACTACAGGAACAGTTTGTCCCCATCCTAACCAGCCCATCATTAACCCACTTCCCTTAGCAACAGGCAGGCAAAGCCATGAGGACATTCACTCAGCATAATACAAACTGTGCTGAAACTGATTCACCACCTTTGTAGGAAGCCACTGCGAACTCAGCACTGCAGGAGTTCTTTGCAGAATGGGGCTTTTTGGTCTCCCCATCCCTTTGGGTCAGACAACTGGCCATCCCCATGTCCCTACAGCTCTGCACGTAATGGGCACAGCAGCAGGGTTAACAGGGATGTGTTGAAACCAGCAAACCCCTCGGAGAACATGAGTAATTCCTCAAATGCTAACCCCAAATCCTTATCCTCAATAAGGCAGCAAGTTGCACAACCCAGTGCCTTCAGTTAACCACACAGCTCATGAAGGCGGCTTCAAAGCTCGCAACGGCTCTGACCCCGCAGCAGCCAATGCCAATATAAAAGGCTTTGTGCTCATTAAAACCCCCAAAACTAATTAGGAATCCAACCGGGTCACCACCGGGCATCCCACCCCTGTGCTGGCTGTGGCTTCGCTGCCTGGTCGTGCCTTCAGGGATGCCAGGAGCAGCGAACACAACAGTGTGGGGATGGACACAACGTGCACAGACACCATTGGAACACCCTGGGAGAAGCAGCTGAGCACCAAGTGCTGGGTCTTGTGCACAGCAGGGTCTGGGCTATGGGAGACACCGCTTTTCCCTCCCCTCCCTCCTTGTTTTTTCCTGGACCTAATCGGGATACGGTGATTAAATTTCCTCTTCCTGGAGTTGGCTCCTCCTGCGCCCAAACTTCCACTGCTGCAGAAGGAGACAGAGCGTTTGCAATGGCTGCAGTGGTGTGGCCACAAGTCCTCATGCAGCCAAGCTTGCCTATGAGCTAAGGCTCCCCAACCGCATCCAGGTCCTTCATATAGGTTAACACAAACTAAACGAGCCCTGCAACCACTTCAGAGTGCCCTTAAGAGCTCATTCCTGTTGGCATTGTTTCGGGAGAGTTGGGGTTTATCAAAGGAAAGCTCCCTGCAGCAGATAACCTGGTTCTGTCATTGCCACGGGGCATTTCCAGCTTGCTTTGCTGGTGGAAATGGTTCAGATGGCACCCAAGGATGCTTGGGGTGCTCCATTCTGCACCTCAGCACCAAGCCTGGGGCACCCTAGGTTGCTCCTATCCCTCTGCTTCTACACGTGTGCAAAACTCTGGTTAATGACATTATTGGAGCTGCTGATTGATGTCTCTCATACATCCTTTGTCTGATTTCATATCTTTCTGATACTGTAAAGTTGAAAACCAGGGAATCACAGGACTGGTTTGTGCTGGAAGGGACCTTAAAGCTCATCCAGTTCCAACTGCAATGCCCAGAAGCAGCACAGATCAATAAGGGGCTGTAGTGTGGGTGTTTTCCATGGCAGGGAACAAAATCTGCGGGTACAGAAGAAGATTGTCTCCCAGCATCCTTGAAGCCGATGCCCCAGGGCTCCTGCCTCCCTGCCTGCTGCTCCACGTCCCCTCTGCTCCCACTGTGACAGCAGAGCCAGGCATGTGGGCACAGTGGCAGAGCTGTCCCACCTCTGGATGTGTGCCACTCCTGCTTCCCCTGCCAGGAAGTGATACTGGTGAGCAATTAGACCCGGACAGGATGCCCTTAACAAGCTCAAGCTTTTATAACAGAGCTGGAAATTCATCTTGCAGGAATTCCGTGTTAAAGTTCAGTTCAAGACTTTCCCTCTTCACCTATGGTGTTTCTCAAGCACTTACACAAAAGTGAATGGTAATTGTTTCCGTTTGCCTAAATAGTGCTTAGGAGAAGAGCCGGTCCAGGATGACAGACCTGTGACTCAGATGAGTATATGTGGCTCTTTTGGAAAGAGCTCATCTTTGCTCTGATGCTGCCTTTGAAATGGCACTAAAAAGCAGCATTTATCCTATAGAGCCAGGCTGAGAGAGCTGGGATAGGGCAGCCTGCAGGAGGTTCCTGAAGGAGGGAGACCTTAGAGCAGCTCCAGCACCTAAAGGGGATACAGGAAACCTGGAGAGGGGTTTGGACAAGGGATGGAGGGACAGGACAAGGGAATGGCTTTAACTGCCAGATGGGAAACTGAGATGAGCTCTTAGGCAGAAGTTCTTCCCTGTGAGGGTGCTGAGGCACTGGCACAGGGTGCCCAGAGAAGCTGTGGCTGCCCCATCCCTGGCAGTGTTGAAGGCCAGGTTGGACACAGGGCCTTGGAGCAACCTGCTCTAGTGGAAGGTGTCCCTGCCCATGGCAATGGTTGGAGCTGGAGGAGCTTTAAGGTCCCTTCTAACAAGGATGCTCGTGCAGGGGTAGTGGCAACTCAACCACTAACGTTGAGCTCATGAAACCTTGGTCAGAGCCGTTGCAAATGGGAGCACTCTCAGATCTAACCCCAATAAAATCCACTTCCAAACTGGGATCTAATAAAAGCCTGTCCCAAGGTGGAAGTGCCTGAGGTACTGCTTCAGCCTGGGTTCGTTGCAGTCTCGTGCTATGCCCTGGAGGGAGTGCTTTTTCCATGATCCTCCAATGTTGGTAGGAGTCCAGCAAATCCCTTGGCCTGTATCATGCTATGGATTGCATTCCGGAGCTTGGGAAGAGAGTGCTTGGCTGCCAAGCTATGTTTAATAATGCTTCATTAGGACAGTGAGCCCAGCAAAATCCCTGAGGTGAGCTCTTTGCAGGCCAATCTTCCCTTGCTGTGATTTAATTACAGCTGTGACGGTTAATGACGAGGGAGAGGGATAGGGATGGATGCAGGGATAGCTGGCAGATTTTAATGTCCCTCTTAGTTTGTGCCATGCCAAGACAGATCTCCTGTGGAACAGCCCTATGGAACTGCTGCCTTCCCTGGAAGCATCACTGACACAGGTGGCACTTGAAGGTGTTTGAAACCTGCTCGGTCAGGGTACTCAGATGTTATGGTTGGGATAAAGGAATGATGCAGGCAAGGTTTGTTTTGGATGTGTAACAGAACCAATTACCCACAAAAAGGTTCTAATACAGAAGTCTCAGAGCATTGGGACTGGCAAACGAAGCCTCATCTTCCTTCAGCCAGGCTCCCCCAATGGCTTTTTCTGCTTTGTTTTCCGAATTGGCTGATGCTGGGCTGCAATGATAGCCAGGCAGATCGACCCTTCCAACACCCAGCTCCTCTTCAAACATGCATTTATCCAGGTTGGTTTTGCAGCTGGAGCCTGGAGGGCTTTATTTCCATTCCTTCCTCGGCCACATGCTGTGAATGTTACACAAGATCTTCATCCACCCCTACGGCTGAAGGCAAAAGCAGTGATTTCCTATGGTACATTCGCAATCCTGGCCTTTGCTTTTGCTTTGCTTCAGGACACATAGCACATAACCCCAGGCACGCTGGTGAGGGTGCATTGCCCTGCAGCAGGTGAGCATCTCATCTCTTTGTGAATATGGGGCTGTGTTGGTGGCAAAGGGGAAGGAAAGTTGTGGGATGAGGGGGCTGCAAGTCACCCGTGACCACTGTGCAAACCGCTCAGCTCTTGTGTACGCAAGGTGTTTGTAAGGTGATGGTAAACACCCGGCCAGGTAACAATTGCTTCCTACTGTAACAAGGATTAGCTTTTTGCAGCCTGAGGAGGAAGTGTGCAAAGCAAATGACAGGGCTTCTGGAGTGGCTTTGCATTTCTCTGCCTGCCTGGAATGAATGAACAAAGGGAAGCAAAGAGGTGGAGATGAGAGATAAGAGAGGCCCCGGAAACCAGCACTGCACCTTCTGCAGTTCTTGGGTGAAAACCTACAGCATCCTTCCCCCCTGCTCCCATCGCATCCTTCATCCTTGCATCATGCATCAGATGGTGCTGCTCACTCTGCTCTATGGGGAGGGATGCGTGATGGTGTTTGTTGCCAGGAGCTTTGCACCACATACATCCTCAGCCTCCCCCTCCTGGAAAATGACTCCATGTGGCAAAATACCTCACTGGAACTCAAATGCTTTCTTTTAACCCAAATCCTTTCTTTTAACCAACCAGTTTCCAGTAAGCAGCACTAGAAGCCAAGCAACCCCCTGCCCATACCTCCCACCCTGGCTGATGGCATAGTGAGACCCGCAAGCCAGGAGTTAATGCTGTGGTTTCCTATAGAGAGTTTCTTCTCCTCCCTGAGTCCGAGTGACGAAATAAAACAGCTTTTGTTCACAGGGGAGATTCTCCTGGCAACAGGATGACAGAAGCTGCAAAAAATGCCAGGGCTCAATGACAGCTCTATCTAAACCCAACCACCCAAATGAGCCTGGTTTATCATCCCTTGAGAAGAAAGCACCAAGCTTATGGGAAGGGAGATTGCAGACTTGCAATCCCATGTCTTTTCCTTAATGCTGGCTACTGTCTATTACATCAAGAATCATCCCTGCCGATGCCCTCATCCAAGCCCTTCCTCCCCATCAGCTCCTGGGCAGCCCCTCTACCTCTTGCCCCCATCATCCCCCTCCTGGCTTCTTTGCTGGCTTCACAGGTCTTTCACCCCAACTACCAAAACCTGCCTCTGAGACAAAACTGGGGATATTTGTGACCAGGAAAGGGTAGGCAATGGGATGATGCTGATGTGCAATGGGCCAGCTTGGAGCTCCTGTGTTAGCCTTCAGCATCCTGGCTGGGTTTGACGTCCAGAACCATGTGCAAACCCTGTTCTATTTGCTCAAGGCATCCTCTGTTCACTTGCTTGGAGCAGCCCCAAAGAACAACGATAAGAGTGGCTGGGACAGATGGCATTTGCAATGGTTACTGCTACTGGAGACATGGGTCGTAGGGGTTATTACGCCCTGAAAAGGGGCAAAGAGCAGCAAGAGCCAGTCATATTGGTATATAATGATGTTAAATGTTATGCTGCCAGGTATCCCTGTGCAGAGCCCTCCACACATTGCACCATTTGTGGCTCCCTTAACAAAGGGAGTCTTGTAAGATACCCCTGTCTGGCTGAGATTGAAGCCATCAGAGATAACCGCTTGACTGTCTTTGCTTGGACCACAATACCTCCTCTTGCGTGGTAAAACACACTTCCTTTCTGTGCAGCCGGATTTGCTTTTCAATGCTTCATTATGTCCCAAGGTCACGGTGTATAGAGCAGTGTGCTTGGCTGCCCTGCAAAGAAACGAAGTCACAAGAAATGGGTTTGTTTAATAAATTCATGTGCCGAGCCTGAATCCCTTTGTTCTAAGCATATAAAGGAGAACGGAAAGCACTCGGGTCCACGATCGTTTTGCACTCCTTCCTTTATACGTCCATTACTATTTCTACAGTGAAGAAATACCCAGCTCTTTTCCAGCTGGCAAGCACTGGGCTCTCATTTAGTTCTCAGTGCTATGGGACTATATACATGGGTGTTAAGAAATGGTGCCCTTCACAGTTATAACGGTGGCAATCAGCCCAAAAGCTGAGCTTCCCTCCTTAGCATCCACCAAAGAGATCACCACAGGTGTGAACAGCATTATTCCCATTTCAAAAGCAGAAAAAGTGGTGCTGGAGGACATTAAAGCAGATGGAGGTGGCACTGATTGAGCTGGTTATCATAGAATCCCAGCCTGGTTTGGGTTGAAAGGGGCCTTAAAGCTCATCCAGTTCCAACCTCCTTCAACACTTTCCACTAGAGCAGGTTGCTCCAAGCCCCATCCAACCTGGCCTTAAACATACAGGGATGGGGCATCTGGGCATCTACCCTGGTGGGCATGGGGTGGAAAGCCTTGGAGCTCATGTGCTCCACTCGTGCTGTGCTCTCTGGTGGAGCCAGGACCATTGGCAAGTGGGAGAAGCAGAGCTTTGGGGCAAAATGTTGGTTTCTTTGCAGCGCTTTCAAGTTCTGTGCCTCCAATCCACTACATGGGAATGAGCAGGGATGCAAAGTGAATTTCCCTGCACAATGCTTCCGAAATGGGTCTTGTGTTATCTTTGCCTTTGACAACACTCGGACCCATTGTGGGTGATGCTGGGGCTGCTCAAAACGCATCAGTCAGAGCATCTTCCTCTGGGATGCAGAGTTCCACTCTGTAATCTTCCAAAAGGGAAGCTTATGCAATTCCTCCCACATTACAACCCTCTGACACTCACGACTCATTTCCACTCAACCCCTATGAGCTCCCACCACCTTTCTGTCCTGATGCTTGCAGGTGAGGTCCAATCCACCAAGCTCACTGACAGGCTACTATGGGGCTAACTGCAATCTAATCTGACACAAGTATTGGCGAGTCCAAGGATAAACATGTCCTGACAAAACTTTATATCCAGTAACATCAGTGCTGAGAAGAAATAACCCGTAAATAAACGTCTCAGTGAGGGAAGAATTGCATGAGGCACTCATACTTCATTAAACAGCAGAAACCCACCTCAGGAAAGACATAGAAGTCCCTGAAGTGAGAAAAACATCCATCAGAGCTGGCTGCTGAAGAAGCCAGGCTTTGATTGCTCTTCTGTGCTCATCCAGCCAGCAAATGTGCAGTGCTCACCTTTCTGGTGGTCATAGAAATGTGCTGTCCCATCACTGGCACTTCCCCCTTTTAATAGGAATGCATCCTTAGTGCTTGCAGTGGGAAATACACGGAACTGACAGCTCTGTGATGGAATAAATCCTCTGCTGTGATAAATATCCCAAACCCATTGCTGGAGGAGCATTTTAAGACTGTGAGTGATGGAAGGAGCAAGTAAACAAGGCAGGGTTTCCCCTGTGCATGCAGGAACGTCTCCAATGCAGTGGAAAGCGCAATCAATAATTGAGTGAGAAGGCAAGCTGCTCGAGCTGCTCTGAGCTTTCACAAAGCACAGCCTCAGCATCCACGAGTTATTTTTAGGCCTTAAATAATGTATTGGAAAATGCTTCTAACGGGGTATTTGAAGACAAACAAATTTATGTCATAAAAAGTTAATTGGCAAGAGCAGCTCTGAAGGAAAATCAATGGCAGCCACAGGAAATACCCTTTAGCGCCTCCACACATCGCTCCTCTTCCTATAACGCAGTTCTATAATGTCTAATTAAGGAATCATTCCCTATCAATTAGCCCATATAAGTGGATTTTACTTATTCTCCAGGCTAAATCACTTAAGCCCTGGCATTTCCTCCTCACTGCTGCTGCTATGCCAGCAAGGCAGTGCAGGGATGGGAGTCAAGGGATGGGCGGCTGGTCCTGGTTCTGCCACTGATTTCCAATGGGAGCTTGGTGGAATGGGCTCATCCCATGGGTTAGTTCACCTGGTAGATACTGTTGGCATAAGGGAAATAAATCAGCCTGTTTCCAGGAAGGTGGGATGGGAAGAAGGTCTTGCATGGCATGGAGATAACCAGATGCCCAGAGTAGTGGTCACAGGGGGTCCTGGACATACTACTGTTAAGGACAACATGAGCAGAAGGTGGAGGGAACAAAGCTGCTGTGTATGGCATTGCTGTACCCCAAAGCAGCATTCAGTGTGGGCACAGAGGCATGTGCTGTGTTGGAAGGACCTTGGCCAGGGCTGTTGCGTTCCCACAGGCATTTGCTTGCATGTTGGAGGCAGATGAAGTATCTGCTGTGTTAAATCCACTCTGGCTTTAATGTGGGCACGTTCCCTCCCTGCCTCATCCTTCAACTCATCCCCAATGCGGGACATGAGAAAACACACTGCTGTGCCAGCAGCCAGCCCTGGAGATGCCAAGATCCTCTCTTTGATCCGGGAGAGACAGGAGTCCTGCCAGTGTCCCATGGCTGTAGGGCTGCCCTATCCCACACCACAGTCCCCATGCAGCATCCCCATCCATCCATCCATCCATCTGCAACCCAGCAGGCAGCAGAGGCTGAGGGACAGGCTGCTGCCATGTCACGCTTCTTGTTATGAAACCCAAAGAGATAAGATAAGTTCATGACTTCTCAATCACAGGCTGAGATTTCTCATCTCCAGCCAGGCTCCACTGCCTCTGATGTTTATTTGCTGTTACATTCAGCATCCAGCAGTAGATGAACTGACTCCACTGGGATTCCAATTCAGGCTGACCAGAGGAAATTGGTTTTGACAGCTATGAGAGACAGAAACGTCTTGGGCCAAACTCACCGCTGGTTGAAGCTCCCTGGGGTTGGCAGGGCTGGATTTGGCTCTGGCTGGGTGGGCAAAAGCAAACCAGCAATGAAAAGCCTGACCTGTATCCAAAAAGCATTCCTTCAGTTAGCAAGGGATGGTTTAGCGCACATCACCCTGAGAGACAGGACAGAGCATCAGGCTGTATGATGCTGGCTTTATCTCCTCCAGGGCTTCAGCTGACAGAGGAACACAACCTTAGAACCATGAACTAACCCGAGGCAGCCATACCCCAACCATCCCCCTACAAACTGACCTGAACCCAACAGAACAGCACTGCTGCTTTTCTAGGAGTGATTTCTTCCTGGGTTTTAAGAAGAAGCAAAGTGATACTGACACAGAGCTCTGAACACTCATATGTGACTCTGCAGCTCCTTTCTTAGAGCCATGCAAATCCCAGACTGGTTTGGATTGGAAGGGACCTTAAAGCTCCTCCAGTTCCAACCATTGCCATGGGCAGAAACACCTTCCATAGAGCAGCTTGCTCCAAGCCCCTGTGTCCAACCTGGCCTTGAGCACTGCCAGGGATGGGGCAGCC